>JAZHYW010024830.1:0-32210 GCA_037355805.1 Ixodes ricinus | reverse complement strand
ACATTTAAATTACATCGCCGAACGTTCAGCTAAGCTTCTGTCCAAATGAAGCGCTAACGGTCCGGAACAGATGGCAGTCTTTCAGAGCTTGCCTCTATCTTAAACAAAATTTATAAGCGAATTAAAAAAAACCAATAAGAAAATGGCCGCCGGCAGAAGCACAGAAATGCATGGAAATGAATGGCATCGGCTACCGGAAGAGGGCCCCATTTTTAGATTTAAAATCTACGAAAGCACCTTCTAACTTTTGAATCATATAACGGTAAGTTTTGAAACTTTGCCATCTGGTCTGTGTCGGATGTCTCGATAACAATACTATTTAAGACCAGTTCCTCAAAAAATGCATGGAAGCAACGAAAAAAGGCCTATAAACATATTTGCCTTTGACGGGGACGTGGATGATCTGATAAGATTAAATACAACAGTAAGTTTGCATAAGCCGTACTGAACTACGAACCGAGTGTCTGCTCTGGGAAGCTTTCGTGACCGGTTTCAGTGTTAAAATCTATTTAATTGGGCCAATCCAATCACAGAAATGTGCTGGTCTAGAATAGCTAAACAGCGTAAGTGGTCCAATAAAAACCCATATGAACTAATTTTATTTGGTGTTGCATTTTGATTTCACAATTTTTCTCAATATTTCCAGCTTTTTTTTTTTTTTGGAGAGGCCCGCCAGGAAGCCAGCTAGCTCGACCACCTTCACGTGAGCTCCCGTCTTTTTACTTCTTTCGACAAAACCTCTGAAGGTTTTATATCTATCAGTTCGCACAAAACAAAGCGCAAACGCGTAGGAAAAAACACAAGATAAATTTTAAGACCCAGTCGCGGATTAGGGACCCGGAGATGGTTTAGAAGGAAAACTTAAGACGCCGGCCAAATCCAACATGGCCCCCCATCGACGTGATGCTCCAGGGAGCCCAAGACGCCTTCGCCCCCGACCGCTGTGTCCTCGAGGCGCCCACGCTCCAGCGACTCCCATGGATACAAAACGGAATGGTTCAGGGGAGGCTACCGAGCTCAAGACCACCAATCATCGGCATCCCGTCATTGAAAGGATTGACTCGGGAGCGCCGGCGGTCAGGACGGCCCCAACGGTCGACGAGATTCAAACCGGGACCATTGCCGGCCTCCCGGGGTGCCTGGAGGAGGCCACGCCCACGCGCCCCCAACTCGGCCGACGTCACCCATTTCGGAAGACGGAGAGAGAGAACACGCGCCTCCTGCGGTTCCCCCTTCACCCCCGGCCGTGCCCCGGACTCGCCGGGAACGTCCTCGACTCATCGAGAGGCTTCCTCCGTCTCGCGCCCCATCCCCATGCCCGTGGAGAGGGTAATGAACGAGACACCCGAGTTAAGCACCAACAACGGCGAAACAACGGGAGTGAACGTGCCGACATCGAACAGCTTCGAGTGCCTTGGGGGGACGATCCCGACGGGGAGCCTAACGTCGGAAGAGCAGCACCAACCAGTCATGATCCGCGAGGTGAGCGCCGTCCATGCGGGGTTGCGCCTGCCGAATTCCTCACCCAGGATGGCTACACGCTGGTCACATACCGATCGGAGAGAAAACTCAAAAAGCCAACAAACCAAATCGATAAACTCTACACCGTGCTTTTTCGTCCCTCGCCAGAAAGTCGCCCATTCGAAGCAACACAACGGAGCAAAATTTCTAAAGAAATCAGAAGCGCTTTCAGCAAGACGGCCGTCACAAACATCCGACTAAATCCTTCTAAAAACATCCTAGCGGTTGACACACCCTACATTGAAACAAGAGACAGGCTTCTGCTCATACGCAACCTGGTCCAAATTCCGGTGCGCTCTTTCCCAGCTACGCCGACAAACGCCTCCGTGGGAACAGTGCATGGCATGGCCGGCGAACACTCTCTACAGGTGATTCGGACCATGGTGGAGGCAAAAGGGACCATCCTGGACATCGCCCGTAAGGGAAAAGGCACATCAATCTTCGTCTTTTTTGAGGGCCCAAGTATGCCTGACCACGTGACTCTGGGCCCGCGGTGGTACAGGGTTTATCCGGCTAAAGAACAAAAAACGACTCAAAGGGATCGCCATCACGACCGGCAGACCTCCATGGAGGCGCCCCCGCTCACATCAACATCAATATCTGAACCGCCACAAGCAGAAAACAACCCGTGGAGAGGCATACCTACCTTTGCGCGTGTACTCCATGCAGGTCAGGAAACACCGAGCCGGAACGCAGAGCTCTCCGTAGGCCACAAACCCACCACCCCCACTCGGTGCCGCGGTGCAGCTGTGTCGCAATGCGGGGAGAGAGATCCTTCTCGAGACGCGGGGGCACCTGGATCCGTGGGGACATGGATACTCGGGGGCACCCATCATCGTCAAACTGCGGCCGCAATCGTCAACTCATGCGGTGCAGCCGAGGAGATGGCGGGATGCCCAGACGAGAGATGCGCTGCCGATCCGTGCCGTCACCCAGTGAGCGGTCCCAATTGCGGAGAGCTATGACTGGAGGTCGGCACATCGAGCCCTTTGGTTTGCCGGAATCGTCCTCCCGCGGGGCACTTCGGCCTGCACGGAGCGAGCCTCCTTTTGGCGACATCGACATGCGACGGACGGAGGCAGTAAGTTGGCCACCGCTTGTTTCGCTGCTCCACGAAGAACACCAGAGGGAAAACAAACGTCCGCACACAGACGGGTCCACCTCCAACGCGTCTGAGAGAAGCCGGAGTGGGAATGACAACAGCAGTAGGCATCCCACGGAAACAACCAGCCTCCCCTGCAAAGCAACTAGTGGGACCCACCCAACCCTCCCGCATACTTCTCTGGCAGCCGACCCCAACCAGCCTCGGCTCCCGGTCTCCCCAAATGATCGCGGCCGTCCCCCTCCCAGTTCGCCTGAGGCGCACGCTGCTGCTCCTCCTCCCTTCTCGACTCTTCCGAGAGGGGATGCGACACCAGCGCGGTGCATGTGCGGTCACTCGGGGCATTCCGCGGAGGTGCTGAATGACTTCCACCAAAAGTGTGTGGCGACGGAAATGATCCTTCATCACACCTTCACTCCACTGGTTAAAGAACTGCTCTCAAGTCTGCTCGAGGCTAATCCACAAATGAAGGGAACATCCGACGAAAACCGAACCCCACAGGAAAATACTAGTACTGCCCGACAACTATCAGACACTCAATCATCACAGCCGCATTTCCGAGGGACAGAGGAGTTCCCGCTCCTGCCTTCTCGGCGGGAGACGTCTACAACCGTCGATACCGAAGACTTGGTGTCGTCCGTGCGGAAAAATATCAACCGCGATCGACCTCTGCATGCACCACCATCGCCGTCCCCAACACAACTGGATGAAACGCTTCGTGCAGCTATACAGGCGGAAATCAGGGCAGCCCTGACGGCCCTCGTTCCAAGAATCGTGGCTGAGCTGAAATCCATGATCATCACCACCATCTCAGGGCTCCACGCCCCCACCCTGGATACAGAATGATGAACCACACGAACAGCATCGCAATATTTCCGGAGGCCTCGACACAACGTAGACCCATAGCCATGCGTCTCCCCCAACGCCCGCTGCCCGAGAAGGAGAAACAGAAAGAAAACACCCTTCTGAACCCTCCAAACCAACAGGAATGGCCCGCCATGCAGGAACGCGGCCGTCCCAGGACCAGGGACCCGATAAAGAAAAGAGCCCAAACGAGGTCCCAATCGAGGCAGAAGAGATCCCCATCGACCAATCGACAACGAACCCCATCCAAGCCCCGGCCCAAGGCCAACCACAAGGGGTGGGACACCCTCCCGACGACATCACAGACGACCGCCGGTAACGACAAATCGGTAAGCTTCGATGATGGGGCCTCCCACACCTCCACCTCGGCCCAAACCCCCCCAACCGTCCCCAAAGAACTAGCAGATGAGCTAGCCAACATCAGAGCTGAAATGACCACCCCTAGGCAAGAAAATAATACCTTAAGACAGCAACTCCACAGGATCCGCAGTCAAAACGCGGCAATCTCACAACCAAATTTCCCCGCCGAAGAGGCCACCTCGCCCGCCCCCCAAAAAAGAGCGATTGCGGTAACCACCGTACAAACCCCCAACCCCGCAGGAGAATCCCTTCAGCAACAAGAACTAGACCGTAAAATAATCGCAATTGGGAGAGGAAACACCACACTCCACGAAAACATGACCACCATGCAAAACAGCATGGAAACCTTCCGATCAGAAATGAACTCCTACAGATCGGAAGTACACACCTTTATGCAAGAAATAATGAACAGGCTCGGTATCGCTACCAATCACATACCCCAACCCGAAACACATAATGCCCCACAAGAACAACAATAAGAGCAACCCCATCAAGGTCTGGCAGTGGAATTGCCGGGGATATAAACGTAAAAAACATAATTTACAGATGTATCTCCAAAGCCTAGATGCCCCCCCGGAAATTATAGCGCTACAGGAGACAAACACAGTTGTTAAATTGCCCGGCTATAAATCCTTTCAAAGTGCGACCGACCTCAAAACGGCGGTTCTCGTACACAGAAATATACCGGCCTATAGGAGCCAGTTCGACAGCGTCAGTATCCCCCACGACCTAATTACTGTCCTCCCACGCAAAAAAGGAGCGAACAGACTATATATTCTAAACATCTACAGCACTCCTAAATCCAGGGCACATCGATTCAACCGCTTATTCTCGCTCACAAGAAGGGAGGTGGGCCCCCACGCGCTGCTCATAGTAGGAGATTTTAACGCTCCTCACACGGCCTGGGGATACCCAACCTGCGAGCCAAAGGGCAGAGACCTCTGGGAACAAATCCAGACACACCATTTCACACTAGAAACAGGCATCAATACCCCTACACGCATCGGGAACAGCGCCCAACGCGACAGCACCCCGGATCTCACTCTATCCCTACACACCAATAGGGTGAGATGGAGGGTTACCGACCAAACACTGGGCAGCGACCACCTCATAATCGAGACAGAGATGGTACCCAAACACAAACTCACTCAAACACTCAGACAGAAAACCCTGACCGACTGGGATAAGCTCAGAGCCCTCCGGGAATCCAACATTAAACATGCGGACGAGTGCGAAAGCCCAGAATGCATTACGGATATCAACAGATGGACACAAGAACTCCTCGCAGACATAAAAACAGTTACGAAAGACCTAGACCCCCATATCCCGTCCGACGCGGTGGACTCCCGTCTCAGCCACCTTTGGCAGGCATACCAGGGGATCCTAAAACGATGGCGAAGAAACAAGAGTAACCGCAAACTGCGGCTTAGGCTCGCCCGGCTGGAGACGGAGATCGGCGCGCACGCGACCACGCTCGCGCGCGACCAGTGGGGCCAGATTTGCGACCAGATGCAGGGAAACCTCGGAATGAAGAAGACGTGGCAGCTATTAAGACACCTCCTCGACCCAGATGAGAACAAGACAGAACAGAAACACCGGATGACCAAAATTATCCAAACATACTCAGGCTCAAACGACGAACTCATAGCACAAATACGAAACACGTACCTTCCGATAGGACCCCAGATCCCACTACCCCCTACACGGGACAAACCAACAGCGAAATGGACAAGGACATAACGGAAGCCGAGGTCCGACTGGCCATTGGCAAACTCAGGTCCAGCTCGGCCCCGGGTCCCGACCAGATCTCAAACCGGGCGCTACGAAACCTCGATGACTTCTCCATCACAGCAATCACAGATTTCTTGAACACATGCTGGAGAACGGGAGAACTACCGGGATCGTGGAAACATGCAAAAGTAATCCTCATCCCCAAGACAAACAAACCGCTCGCGATCGAACACCTCCGCCCCATCTCCCTCACGTCGTGCTTAGGTAAACTCATGGAACACGTCATCCTAGCCCGACTCACGACATACATGAACGACACGGAACAATTCCCCCACACTATGATCGGTTTCAGAACCGGTCTTTCAACGCAAGACATACTCCTACAACTCTCAGAACAAATCATCAAACCACCCAGCGGCCTAAACACGGCAGCGATTTTGACCCTCGACCTGACTAAAGCCTTTGACAACGTCGCGCACGAGGCCATAATGTCGGGCCTAGGGTCGGTCAATCCGGGCGAGAAAATCTACAGCTACATTAGGAACTTCTTATCAAACCGAACAGCCGCCATACATCTAGACAACCTCGTCTCAGATACGTTCCCACTAGGCAGTCAAGGCACTCCGCAAGGAGCCGTCCTCTCGCCATTGCTCTTCAACCTGGCAATCATAGACATCCCCAAGAAACTTGCACAGATCCCACACCTCCACCACAGCCTCTATGCGGACGACATCACCCTCTGGACTAACCAGGGGAATGACGGCCACATAGAAGAAACGCTGCAGGGAGGCATAGAGGTGGTGGTGGAGGAGGCGAGGAGAGCGGGCCTGGCCTGCTCTCCAGTTAAGTCTGAGCTACTCGTCATTCCACCGAATCAGAAAAAACAACGCCCCTCCAACATCAAACTCCACATTGACGGGAGAGAGATCCCAGAGGTCCCTGCCCTCAAAGTCCTTGGGCTGCAGATACAATCCACCAGACTAAATCACAACTTTCTCCAGACCATAGAAAGGAACGTAAACCAAACTATAGGCCTGCTCAAGAGAGTCACCAACAAACACGCAGGCCTGACTGAGCAGGACAGGGTCCGCCTGCTCCAGGCCTTCGTCGTGAGCAGAATAGTCTACTCCATCCCCTACCTTAAATTAACCAAGGCAGAAACTGACAAAATCGATATCCTCATAAGACGCGCTTACAAGGCGGCGCTACGCCTTCCCCCAGGCACGTCCACTGCCAGACTCGAAGGGTTAGGCCTTCACAACAAGGCCAGCGAACTCGTTGAAGCCCATCTAATGGGACAATATGAACGCCTCGCCCGCACCCCCACAGGAAGACACATTCTCCGAAATCTAAGAATAGGACACCACAGCCTATATCAGGACGCGACAACCATTCCCCTAGATATCCACGCGCACATTATAGCCAAACCACTCCCCCGCAACATGCACCCTACGCACCACACCGATCGGAGGGAACAACGAGCCCGCGCCCTACACAAGAATTACAAAAACGACCCCCGAGTCGTGTACGTAGATGCAGCGGAATATAGACACCACGAAGCATTCACCGCAGTCGCAGTTCGCAATAACTCCAACAGCAACCCGCTAGATTCGATCACAGTCCGGACGCCCATCCCGGAAACGGCGGAGGAAGCGGCGATAGCGCTGGCCCTAACGCTTAACCCTACCCCCGCAACAATCATTACCGATTCTAAAACCGCTTTCCAAAATTTTGCCGCCGGACGCATATCCGCAACGGCACTCAAAATTTTGCGTAGAAACCCCCGCAATCTCAAGTCCAACTGATCTGGACCCCTGCGCATTCTGGGCTCGAGGGAAACGAGGCGGCCCACGACCTAGCCCGAGGACTTACTATCCGGGCTGGGCCGAGCCTGTATCCCTACCACGGAGCACGGTCCGCGCGGGACCGTCTGGTCGGATATCATGACATTACAACCTACTACCTCCTCTCCCGCAGAATCTATCCGCAGGCGGACAAATCCCTTAGCTTAGAACAATCACACGTCTGGCGCCAACTCCAGACGGGAGTTTTCCCCAACCCGGCCACTATGACCCATATCCACCCTAGCCTTTATCCAACTTCGGCGTGCCCCTTATGTGGCGCCCATGCCAACCTGGCCCACATCATCTGGGCATGCCCTCAGGATCCCTTCCCCGAAATCCCTTCTGAGGAGAGGTGGGAGGCCTCGCTTCGCAGCCCCGACCCGGACCTACAGGCCCGCCTGGTCAAAAGGGCGGAAGAGGTCGCCGGGAAGCCTCGGCCGACCGCCACCACGGGACTACCCACCTAAATAAAGGAGAAGACGTCCAGGAGGGGATGGGCCTTCGGCCCCTCGCCCACCACCACCACCATGACCTCTATTCCCCTTGACCCATTTCCTCAGTCAATAAAGTTTTCTCTCTCTCTCTCTCTCCAGCTTTTTGGTAGGGATCACTCCAGAGAAAGCTTTAGGGCTTTCAGTTAAATAACGTAACTCAACCCCACCACCTCCCCACCCCCATCCCACCGCTCCTATTCGTTTGTTTTTTCTCACTCGGTGCTCGAGCGTTTTCTTTCCCATTCTCCCGATCTCTACAAATTTACCGGGTCACTGCGGCTGACCATGACCAAGTAATCCTGCGTCTACGTTAGAGACAATGACCGCATGATGGCCAATGAGACAATAGCTCCTTTATTATCAGAGCCACGCGGACAGAGCGTAGGCGACCCTACATATTGAAAGCCACGAAGGTTATCTGCAAGCTGAAGCTTTAACACGCAGGTCCCTTAAGTATAGTTTGAGGTTTTAGGAAAACGAAATGCTAATCTAAATCATATTGATATCAAGTTTGAAAACAAAATATTCAAAAAGTTTTTATCATGTTTTCGCTTTTTCTTTTTTACTTCGGAGTGCCCAACAGAAATGGAGACGTTATCTGTTCTATTAACCGTCATAAACCTTACTTCAGTTACGAAAATTTTAGAACCCACTTTATTAGTTTCGCTTTCAAACTCTCTCTCTCTCTCTCTCTCTCTCTCTCCCCCCCCCCTTAATGTTTCGATCTGAGTATGTTTACTGCTATATTTGAGAGCTCTTAACTGTTCGTAGCATTGAAAGAGAAGCATTGTAGAAGATGGCAAAAATGTGGCAATGTGATCAGCCCCTAAACGCTGACGCCCCGAAAGGGGTGTAAAGCGGCAATGAACAGAGAAGCACCACGGATGGCTGCACTGTCTGACATTAAGCTGCGGAATGAGATGGCTTCGATTTCTTCAGATCCTTCGGGCAGAAACTTTTGCCTTGTTTAAGAAAAACAAAAATAAACACCGGGGCGAAGTGAGGGTTTCAATAGGTTTTCGGTCATTTCAAAACATTTCCACGCTTGTTCATTACAGAAGAAAAGACTAGGATCTCTACATCTAACGAGTTTGAGGTGAGCGGACTATTGAACTTTGATAAACATTTCTTGCATAATACTATTACTGACCGATGACAAAGATTGATATGTATCAAGGGAATCAATACAGTAAAATTTTGATTGAACGCCCATCCACGGTGTAGAAATAAAAGCGAAAAATTATGAGGTTTGCGTTTATTCGGTATTTTGCGGAAGTGGAACAGTAGGCACTTGTAGATTTTGTATCATCCACGTAGATAGCAGACTTTATAACATTGTACGCATCGGCAAATGCTATTTTTGCTCTATTAAGAGATGTTCACCAAAACAACAAAAATATTTATCAAAATGTCTCGCGTATTTTTTTTTAAATCTTGTTTACAGTTGAGTAGCGCTATCTTGCTTCGTGATTCAGTTTCTTAAAACGAAGTTTAGTTCTGGAGACTCGGCACGAAATATGAAAACCGATAATAAGAATTTTTTTATACAAACCTAAATAATAGTTTTACGTTATATTCTGTCCAAACCAAACTTTGCATAAAAGAATCCTTGCGCCCAGTTGTTGTTTTTAAGTCCCAATGTACACTCTAGAAAAAGCCCGTGCGTCTACTTTCCCGTACAACACTCAAAGAGCCAATCACCGCAACTTACGGAGGCAGCTCAGGAAATGACGATGCCGAAACATAAGTTTAGACCAAAAAACTCAGTCTGAGTTGTGGCATTAAGCAATGGAAGCGTGACGTTTTTCGTTGCCTAATGTCACAAGTCAGTGCGCGTTTTTTGGTCTAAACATATCTTTAGGCATTGTCATTCGCTGAGCTGCCTCCGTAAGTTACGTGTCTTTAGAGGGGAGTAATTTTTCTAAACTGACTATTACCTCTTGCTAATAAAGCATTTTGTATTCCTACGTGGATACGGGGCAGGTTATCACGAAATATCTTATGTTTACCCGAAACGCGAAGAAATATTTTTAATTCATGACAAACTCACGTACGTGCTATGCTTGCTGTAGCCATGAGTGATGTAATATGCTTAGTGAAGCGTGATTTCTCACTGATGCAAGGAATTTTCGAACTCATTCACCAAAAAATGTAAGAAAGGTCTACACTTTCGAGCAGCTTTGATGCATATTATTTTAAAGCTGGATGTTCACTTGAAATAGTAAAGGTCAGAGATAACTCGAATAATAAATGTACTTACAACAATAAAAATCCATTTTGAAAGATCACATACACAACGATGTTCAAACACAAACTGACGCGTACAAAATGTCAGACTAAAAAAAAAAGACGGGCATAAAGCGAAGTTACAAATATGTGGCACAATGATGTATAAAATAAATTAAACAACAAAGGGTTGGATGAAGAGTCCGGCAAAAGAGTGTTATTTCCGGTAGCGGTGCAGCGAGACGAGAATCGAATCCTGGAAAAATAACAAAACAGACAAACACACGCACACTCAGCAAAAATCACCCATAAAAATTCGCAACACCCGTCCGAGACATTTCGAATTTACAGGGGCACGTACGACTTGCAACGTGCAATTTACGACCATTCGTTACCCGGGCCCCCCACACATCTCCGGAATGCCTTCGCCCGAACCTCAGACAACAGAAAGTCCGAAACATTTCGAATCTACTTCCGCCATTTTTTTTGTATTTGTTTGGTCTCTAACACTTTCGTACTCTTACGTTACATCAATCTTAATGTATCCAGGGAGCGAGCGCTACAATATAAGTCCTATACCCACGCATTCTATGACAGGATAAAACAACCTTTTATAATCGATTGCAGCTCCGAAAATGAAAACAGAAGAAAGTCAAAGGCCCACTCTTCTTGTCAAATAAGAGACGACTCGTGGTAGTCGGGTTTTTCCAAGAACCGTCTCTCTATCGTCACATGATCACACTCCCGCTTATACATTCCCGCAGAGAGCGTGATCATGTGACGAAAAATACACGTGCGACTGGTCCAACGAGAGAAGGTAGCCCCCGCCGCACTGTCTGCGAGTATAGTTGAATGTCTTTTCATGCATGCATGGAAGGGTAGGAGTTAGTGACGGCGACCTTTTAGATCGTTGAACGGCGTCAATCATCGAGAAGGGAACAGACACAAGGCTCGGCCGTGGCGGCCGACGAGAGCGCCATCGACCTTAGGGTCAGCGATTGTCTGGTGTTAAAAATATAAATTCCGCGAGGAAAGTGTAGGTCGCCCCGCTCCTCGCCGAATTGAAGCGTCCTGCCTTTTCAGGAGACGAGAGACCGCGGCTCGCCTGGAGTTAGGGGGCGGGAGCGAGGGGCGGTTTCAATCAATCTAAGGGTACAAAGAGCAGTAGGCGTGCCGCCGTGAATGACAAAGTGAACTTAGAAAATTTGAGGTTGGGGGCTTTATTGGAGTGCGCAGGTGAACGCGGTGATGCTCCCGAGACGATGATAAATGGAGTATTTATTTATTCAGTTTGTAGTTAGGGACAAGTCTTTTCACCGGAGCTTCAATTCTAAAAGGTCTTGACTCACTTAATGTGCTTGCGCAGATTTAACACAGCTGAGGGATAGCGAAAGGCCTTCTACACTGAGGCTCGTGACTAAAAAATCGCAGTACGGGCATCAATATATAATGTCTCGTCTTCTTGATTGCTTTTTGTTACAACATAAGTAAGTATTGTTAATCGGAGATTTTGATTTCCAATGACAGGTAAAGTCACTTTAGCGTGATCGCCGTGAATACCTGAGAAATAAAGGGTTTTAAAAGAGACAAAAAGGGAGGAACACAAAAATTATATCAAATTGGGAAAGCACTGCAAGACTGAATAAATATTCGAAACTAACGCTTTATTTAATTTCTGACTCAGTTGGAGCCTTTTTCTCTTTAAATCTTTTTGTCGGTGTTCTTTTCTTTTTCCTGTGTTATTTGTTTTATTTTTATTATTCTATTTTAATACGGGAGAATGAAAATCAGAGGACGTCATATATAAAGAGTGCAACGTTCTGAACACGCTTTACATTAATTTTTTTACATAATATAATACACCTTTTTCAAAACTTCTCGACAATTCAAATTTAAACATATCAAAATCCACACGGCGCATCGCTCTATAACACGCACATAGCAAGTTCACGACCTTCCATCCGCACTGATATGTGTACCAAGGAAGGGTTCCACGTCCATCATATTTTTTGCTTCCTATGACAGGTATACACAGAAAATATACAGCGTGCAGCGATTCGGACGCCTGAGAATCGAATGTGCGAGGCCGAGCGAAAGTATCGAAGACAACGATCACAGCACGGTCACACCTCGGCAGACCGTATTCTCCAACTTTCCAGCGACTATTCGCAACTCTAGTGTGCCTAGAATTCAAAGTGATTCCAAATGCTCGATCGGGCCGCGTTTGCAATACAAGCTGCGAGGAGGAGAAAAAACGTCCGTCGTTCGCAAGCCGCTACACCTCTCCGCCTTATTTCCCCTTTTACAGTTCGCGTGTATTGCAACAACGCCATTCATGCCAACTTGAAATTAATTTGCCCCGGTGGTGTCTGCTATTGAATCGCAGGCGTTCTTCATCATTTGTGCTGCTCCCTCTCTTCAATGTAGGCTCTCTACGCAAATCTATAGAGAGGAGGCGACGCCACCCAGTGGCAGAGACGTGACTTTCGGAAACGGGAGATTGCGCCTGTCGAGATGTGGAGTGGAAGCTTCCGCGGCTTGGTGTCGAAAATGTAAAACAGAGGAACTGCGATTAAATGAACTCCGTCGGTATCGCGAGTAGGAGGAGCGCTGTCGCTCAACCAAAAACCGGAGCTCTTACAAAATCGCGCCTTTCGTCTCCAATTTGTGTAAGTGAAAAGCGTGGGATGAATCCCAGCTCGTATCTGTTCTGGTCGGTTCGGCTTTTCAAGCAAAGTAAGGTAACACTTGTCATAATTATACCATATACGCAAAGAGAATAAACGCTTTCTGTTCGATAGTGAAGCAAAAGTTTATGGTTTTCAAGCTTTTCTTTTCTTGTTTTTCGTTTTAAAAGCGATGTCCCAGAGATCCTAGAGCATTTGTAGAGTCTGCCCCTTTAACCTGCGTATGTTTCTGCTGTTAGGAAATGGATTCAAGCTTAGTGTGTTCGTGACGACACGGTAGGAATATCAAAACAGTATTAACTTGCATAATTTTTTTGTATTAACCACCAAAGCCAACGTACTGGAACGGCAGAAAATAGAAGATAATTTCGTACGAAAGGACTATTGAACTAGCCCTTCGAGTAGCTCGCTCTACATCCGTGAGATGGCGACTACGCCACTTGACGTAAGATTAAATATTAGTTAGGTGGCGTAATCTGCCACCCAATAGAAAGTGTTAAGTGATATATATAATTGGTATATGCTCCCTCTTCTCTATCTTGTCTGTGAGACCTTCAAAATTCAAAGCGTATCTTGTAAGGAGCTAAGTGTGATATATTTGCATACGAGGACAGTATAAAAAACATATCTTCTGCATTGATTTCGCTAAAACTTATATTGGCTCTGATAAGCAAAGATAAATAAAAAAACACTTCCTCACGTGGGAACCACGTGTGGGAAAAAAAATAAGCAGTCGTGGAGAAGCAGGTCACTTAAATTTGTAATTTTGTTTCACGCGTCATGGATTTGGTTTAATATGCTCGTGATATGCTGCATTGCAAAATATTAATTATGTCACCATAAAGCTGACTGTGCAATGTCGCTGCAGGAACTTTGCTGTTTATCATACTAATGTGACTTACATGAATTATATATTAAAAAAAAACATTGCGCGTGTTTTTTTATTTGCACCATCAACGCAAATACATTAAACAATGCCTATTAGTACATAACGTTATTAATTGGTTCCTAAAGTAGGTCAGACTGCTCCTAATTACTTCTGCAGAGTTGTGCCAAAAAATACAATCGGTTTGAATTAAAAAAAAATTGTATGACCAAACGGCAGACACAACCGAACACTCCGCGGAAGTAAATCTTCTTAGCGCGGCGCTCGCCCAACATTTTAAGCGTTATTTTTCTTTCCCCTCGCCGGTGATCTGCTGAGACGCCGATACACCGCGAGAGCACTTTCCAACAGTTTGTTCGTATATCCCAAGAGATGGACTAATGACCCCAACGGAGCGACGACGCGACCCCAATTCCCTCGCAAGCTTCCACCTTAGACTCGACGCCGCCTTCCCTCGTTCCCCCGGAACAACTTCGTCCGGAGGCCACCAGGGGCGCAGCTATAGCACCGTCGCATTAGAGAGCCTAGATTCAAGAGAGAGAGAGAGAGAGAGAGAGAGAGAGAAGAAAGAAAGAAAGTGAAAGGAGAGCAATTCAAACCATTGAGAATAATTTGAGAGCGTTTGCAACGTAATGGCAGTCGCCTATTGTGTAGATTGTCCGCAAGTGCGCATACGACGCGCGCTCTCACGCGGCAAAGACGAAAGCGGGTGGGAAGTTTTGACCGGAGATTTGACCAGACGAAAATTGGCGACTCTTTCACTGTGGGGAGACGGTGGATAATGTTTTCGCGTCTTTTTCTGACCAATCTCCCAAAGGTCCTCCTAGCAATTTTCCACACTGCCTTGTTGATAGTTACAAAAATGCAGAGAGAAGGGAAAGAGGCTTAGAAGGGCGAGGGGAAGAATCCTAGTTTTGGTTTCCAGGCTAAGTGATGTAAACTACCGTTCGTTATAAAGGGCACAGCCATTAGCATTCATCCATCCATCCATCTATGCGGAGCAACACCCCGCTAGCGCGTTTTCAAACGTCACATCAATAAATAAAATAAAAATCTGGAAGTGTTGATAATGTTGTTGGTGAAACTTTTGCTTTTGTTTTTGAAGTTAAAGGAGGTTTGAATTTTTACTTTGAATTTATCTTAATTTTGCAGAAGCTAGGTTTTAAGGGGTATTTGCTTTCTTTGACACCCACACGTGTTCTGTTCGTTTTTGCTATGCTTCCGTGATGTGTGGGTTCTGGCGTGAGACTTGTGAGATTACGATCTTTATTGTACTTAGACTAAAGTTTCTGCTTGCGTAAACATCTCTCAGAAGTGCAAGACTACCTTCTGGCGGCAAATCCTCCAGTTGGCATCTCTGTGCCTTTGGACACATTTGCAATTGGTTACTAACAGGTCAATACGTAACGACTAAACATCCTTTCTTGCAAAGCAAACAAACAAACAAACAAAAAAGACATTTATTTACTTTACACAGTCCTCCTTGTAAATATAGAAGATACAGTGCACTGGAGAAATAATGAATGGAAGCGATACGAGTGAATCTCTGAAACGTTTAATTAGGCGAAGACAAAACGGTGATATCAAAATACCCGTTCATGTTCAAACAGAGGGCTGTCAAGTTTCAATGCTATGTTGCATGTACCCATTTCTCTTCCCTGCAGTAAGCAAGATGACCCTGCTGATGGCAGGTATGATAAGTATTTGTTATTTGGCAAAATTATAACAGTTAAAGCAACACTTTGCACGACCACTTTTACCTCACGGTTTCACAGCCGAATGGTTCCCGTCCAACGTCCCAGCGTAGCCAGAACACCTACATTCTCGCGTTGTCCGCCTTGAGCACTGGCACCCCGAGTACACAGAGCACACCCTGTTTAGATTCCCGCACTCGAAGGCTCCAAGTGAAGCACGCCCAAGCTTCGAATTACTCAAATTACTCAACTTCCCTGATACCCGAGACTGTTCTGTGTGACAACGACAACCGCGGTCACGTGTTCACGGGCTACTCTGTGACGCCCACCTGGATGACTACGGCGCACATCGACGGCATAAAAGGCTTCGGACAAGGCTTCAACGCCAGTGGGCAGGACGGCAGCAGCTCGTTCACCATGCTTAAACGAGTCTTCTTTTTTGTCCAGGTATGTGGAAGAAAGGATGATCATTGTTACCGATCCGATAATCGTTTTTTACTGCTGGTGTCTTGCCCACACCAATATTTGCATTTTTTTGAGTGTGTCAGAAACACTGTTCAGTCTTTGCTGTGTTGTGGCGACGTTGAGGCCAATCCTGGTCCCATGAGCGATGTTCAGGCTAAGCAGTTTAGCGAAATGTATGATCTTTTACAGAGCTTGAATGCTCGCTCGCTTCAGTTTGAACAGGGACAGTCAAAGCTGCTTACCAGTGTAAATGAGATAAAGAAAAACCAGAAAGTTATGCAAGAACAGGTGACTGACATTAACAAAAGGTTGCAAGTCGTTGAGACTAAAACAATCCTTCTTGAAACAAAACAGCAAGAACACGGTATCGCCGGTCAAGCAGCTGATAGCTTACGGAATGAAAACATTGCTCTGCGGGAGCGTCTTGATGATATGGAGGACCGGTCTCGTCGAAACAACGTTATCTTTTACGGTATTCCTGATCTTGCTTCAGAAACGTGGGGTGACGCTGAACGAAAGATAACAAGCTTGCTCTCCGAATGCTCCTTGCCTTCCATAAGCGGAACATTTGGTATAGAGCGCTCACATAGGCTAGGGGCATTTGCTGCAAACAAATGTCGCCCCATCATCGTACAGTTTTCTTCCTTCAAAACAAGGGATCTTATCTTATCTTGCAAAGTGCAACTGAAAACGGTAGGCGTGACTGTCAGTGAAGATTTTTCTTTTGCTACTCGCCTGGCTAGGAGAAAACTAATAGAATTTGGCAAATCCCAAGGAAGTACTTTCAAACTGCGTTTCAACAAGCTTTATCAAAATAACAACTGCTATACGTACAACTCCCAAGAAGACCGAATATGTGTGTCAACCTCATTCCAGCGCTCTGAAAAGAAATGTTAGCGTGCTTCCACTAATTTCAGCTCCTCTTTCTCAGCCGTCTGGCTCCGCCTAGCGGTCCGAGAGGGGCGGGGGACCAGCGAATGTGCCAGTTGTTTTTTCTAACATCCGAAGTCTGATTAAAAAACGCGATGACTTGTGCTCAATGATTGACTCATGTGATGCTGGTTTAGTTGTGCTAACGGAAACTTGGCTTTCCTCTCAAGTTAAGGATTCTGAAATATTTCATTGTAGTAAAAGTTTTAATGTATACCGCAATGACCGCAAGGAACGTTCTGGCGGGGAGTTTTGATAGCAGCTGTGCCTGAACTTAATTCTTTTTTGATAAACATAAAATCTGATCTCGAAATAATATGGGTAGGTCTTTCCATTGGACACAAAAAGCTAGTACTAGGCTGTTGCTATCGTCCTCCAACAGGGTCAAATACTTTTGTTGAGCAACTTCATGATGCAATTAACCTTGTCCGTGTTCGCTTTCCAAACTTACCCATTTTTCTTATGGGCGACTTTAATTATCCCGGCATCATCTGGTCTGATTTAAGCTCTTCATCGAAAAACCCCTCAACCGAATGTAACCAGTTTTTAGATCTATGTTCTGACTTTAATCTTTCACAAATTGTAAGATTTCCAACAAGGACAACACACTCTTCGGCGAACGTGCTTGACCTGATACTGACTGATACACCTGATTTAATTTCTGATATTTTATACCTTCCTGGTCTTAGTGATCACTCGTTGCTTAATTTTTCTTTTATAACTCCCGTGTGCCGTAATAGAAAGCAGATCAAACAAATTCGGGATTACAAAAGGGCCAACTACGCAGCGATTAATAGAGGTCTGTGCTGTTTTTGGAGGACCTTTTGCCAGCGTTTTGCGAGCGTTCTGTTCAAACCAATTGGGATTTATATAAGAACAAAGCCATTTCTTTATTTAATGAGCACATTCCATTACGCTCAATTATAACAAACACTCAGTCTCCATGGTTCACTCCTCAACTGCGAAGGCTCTCAAATAAAAAGAAACGTTTGTTCAGAAACGCAAAGCGTATTGGCTCGGAGGAATACTGGCAACGTTATAATCTCGCAGCCAATGAATACAAAAAAGCAGTTGGGTAGACTAAATATTACTTTTTTAATGAGTGCCTCCCATCTATGCTAATCAATAATCCTAAACAATTTTGGAGTGTAATGAATCCCAGTGTTGAGCGTTCCCTTTCACTTAAAAATGAGTCTAGTGAAATGATTCCCGATTCATTGTGTTCGACTATTCTCAATGACACGTTTTCTAGTGTATTTAATAATGTTACTGATCCATTTTGTCCATCATATCCTTCAAATGACTTTTTTCCCATGAATCCAATTGTCATTGATGTGAATGGCATTTTAAAAATTATAGAGTCAACTAAACAATCATCGTCGTCTGGTGTTGACAATATTAATTCAAAGTTTCTAAAGAATACGAAAGAATATACATCAATCATTTTGTCTAAACTATTTGAGCAATCTCTTTCACTAGGTCAGCTTCCAGACGACTGGAAAACTGGAAGGGTGATTCCACTACACAAGACTGGAGACAAACATTCCCCTTCTAACTTTAGACCCATTTCACTCACAAGTATTTGTTGTAAAACAATGGAACATATAATTTATTCTAATCTGGTTAATTTTCTTGAATCTAATTCATTCTTCAACATTAACCAACACGGTTTTAGGAAATCTTTTTCATGCGAGACACAACTTGTAAGACTAACAAATGATTTCCATCAGGTTTTAGATCGTGGTTCACGAATTGACAGTGTTTTTCTGGACTTCTCCAAGGCGTTTGACAGGGTCTCTCATAAACTTCTTCTTCTTAAACTTCACAAACTTAACATTGAACATCATGTACTTTCGTGGATTCGCTCATTTCTGACTAATCGTTCACAGTTTGTAAATTGTAATAATACCGACTCGTCCAAAGTTTCAGTAACGTCCGGAGTACCTCAGGGATCTGTGCTTGGCCCTCTTCTCTTTCTCATTTACATTAATGACTTACCATTGAATGTCAACTCTTCTATTCGTTTATTTGCAGATGATTGTGTTGTATACCGCGAAATCGTTAACAGTTCTGACATCTTACTTCTTCAAAATGATCTCGATTCCATATCAAGTTGGTGTGACACTTGGCACATGTCATTAAATGTTGACAAATGTAAACATATGATAATTTCCAGGCGAATTAACGATCCTCCTTCCTATATCCTTAATAATATGACTTTAGAGCGGGTTGACACTTACAAATATCTGGGCGTTCACATCACATCTAACCTGTCATGGGAATCGCATGTTCACCACGTCATTTCCAATGCTAACCGCATGCTTGGCTATCTAAAACGTAATTTTTTCCAGACTCCTTCGACTTTGAAACTCTTTTTCTATAAAACACTAGTCCGGCCAAAACTTGAGTACGCTTCTGCTGTTTGGGATCCTAACACTGAGAGCCTCGTCGGCGCCTTGGAGGCTGTCCAGAATAGATCTGTGCGCTTCATTCTTTCTAATTACCATCGTACATCAAGCGTAACCTCTATGAAAAAATGCCTATCCTTACCAACTCTTTCTTTACGCCGAAAGTTTTATCGATTAAGTTTATTTCAGAAAATATTTTTTCACAACCCAATCCTTAAGACTGAACTCTTACTGGAGCCATCCTACATATCATCACGCAATGATCACATACATAAAGTCGAAATTCCGCAGTGCCACACTAATACCTACTACAGATCATTCATACCTCGTACGTCTGCTGACTGGAATCACCTTTCCACATCCATCGCCACAATTGTTAATCCTGTTGATTTTAAAAATGCTGTATCCATACTACTAGAACTTGATTAGTGATTTGAGTGTTCTATTAACTTGTACGTAATAATCCCACCCCCTCTGTAATGCCTTCGGGCCCTGAGGGTACCAATAAATGAAATGAAATGAAAAAACTCGAGCTCCTCACGTGACAAATCCAATCCATCGCCAGATGAGCTCGCAGCCAACGAATATCGCTTCCAACGTTGTTGGTCGTTCCAAAAGAAAGCTAAGCTCTATTAAATATAACCGAAATGATTTATTTACTACATATTTGTGCTTCAAAGTAAGTAGCAAATGACAAAGAAACAAAACAAAATAAATATTGCTAAACACAGCAACAGCGTTTCCGGCTTTCTTCGAATATAAACTTCGTAACTCCGAATACTGGAATGTAGCCTGTTGTCGCCTAAATCTTGGTAAACAAACAAATGTTATCGTGTAGGTTACCCAAACTCCTTAATAATTTTTACTCGAATGATGTTATGTTAGATAAAATGACGATAAATGAATTACGTGATTTGATATATAATTTTTCTTCGGTCTGGTAACTTTTTTTTTTTCAGTTATGTATTTTGTGTATTTGTCGCTGTAGAATGCCATTGGGGGCCGAGAGCTTGCCCGACAGCTTTTGTGCGTTTTTTGTTTTCGTGGTCTCCGCCATCGAAAATGGAATATAAAGATTATTAATATTTTTATTATTATTAATATTATTCTTATATATATTATTTATTATTATTATTATCGTTATTATTACTGAATGTTTAAAATTTTTTATGTTTCTTTTTTCCTACTTTTTTGTAGTGTGTAAGTTTCGGTGTGCCAGTACCACGACCGCATGGTCGTTCCTGGAAACCTAATTAAAACTATTCTTGATTCTTGATCATTAATATTATTATTATTATTATTATTATTATTATTATTATTATTATTATTATTATTATTATTATTATTATTATTATTATTATTATTACTATATTGTCCAATCTCTTTCCTGACCGAGATGACGTTTGACAAGGCGCTCTTCGTCACCTCCTGGATAACGAGACCGTAGAACGAATTCTTCTACGTCACCTAGAGTGGCGAACGCAGTGACTGCGTCATCGTTCGGCTGAGACTCGTGTCCTCGTCTGATTGGACACGAATCTCAGCCGAACGATGACCAATCAATGCCCCGCGTTTGACGATGAAAAAATTCCGTCCCACGGATATGTCGTGAAGGGAAGTGTTGGGCGGAAGCGTTTGCAGACGGCCAACGCCTTTGTCCCCCCTCGCAGCTCGTGTCGCAAACGAGACCCGCAAACCGCGTGACCTCAATTGAGCGGTTGGATTAACTCGGAAATCTAGGCACGCTGCAGCGCTCGCCAACGACACGAGAGATGGAGACCGGGGACCAGCTCCGGTTAGGAATCGAGTTTTTAGACAGCTTCGCCAGACTCGGTAACGAAAACCTTTAATGGGATCCCGTTTCACTGCGCTCGAGAATGAATGAGAAGGGACGCTGAAATACTAATGATATCGGTTAAAAAGCGAGAGCCAAGAAAGCTACGATAGGTGGAATGAATACTAATAAAAGTAGATCGAAAAAAAAAGGAATGTTTTTTAATAGCTTTTGCGAAAGGGAGTTACCGTGCGGTCTCTCCTTTTAGTCATGAAGCCCTTTCGGAATAATTAGGAAGCTGAATGGAGCACCCGGCAATCAATCTTTCAAGAAGAGCGGTCAGGATCTGGTTTTTAGCAAGGACGGGGAAAAGTACGACCGCTCGGGATTTGAGCGAGCGGAGTTACCTGGAATAACACGCAGTTTCGAGACCATGGTCCCCCCCCCCCCCACACACACACACAGACACAGGCAGAGACACAGATACACACACGCACACGCACACGCGCACACATACCAACCCACACACACACAGAGGAAAAAAAAGAAAGAAAAAGCTGGCGTTCTGCTGTTTTGCGGACGCAGACAGGTGTGCGGATGCATTTGCATTTGAGCCCCGGTCCCTTGGATGGAATATTCTCTCGGCCTTTTCCAATCAAGGAATGGAGGAGAGGATATTTAAACTATTTTCTTCCGCAGTCATTAGGTATGCACAGGGAGTTCTTGAGTGGTATTCAAGCGTAAAAAAAAAATCGTATAGATAAGTCAGTCGACAAAGTGCCATACAACTTTTGCAAATATGTTTTTAGGTGATGCACTGATTATACTCAAATTGCAAGTGTCGATTTCTAAAACAAAAACGCAACAAAAAAAATATATATATTTTTATACCCGGGTAGGACACAGAAGCAAGCCGCCCGTCCGATGATATCGCTACTTACATATGCCAAACACGCACGGATTAAGTACAAAACGAGCGTGTTGGTAACGGTACATAAACATGAGGAAGATACACAAAAAGGGGGACGGACAACGAAGACTTCCAACTAGCAACAACATTTATTGACCCGAAGTTTGCGTATATAGGTGAAGGAGGGGAGGGTGAAGGGCTCCACATTGGAAAGGGGGAAAGCGATGGGAGAGGGTGTAGGGCAAGAGAGTGAAGGACGATCCCGTGAGATGACATCTAATCGCTTGGAGCCGCGGAAACGAGAGACGTCAGCTCTGGCCCCAGGAAGTTTATCTCCCTCCTGGATAAGCCTATAGAGGGGGACCCGAAGTTGTTTTGACTGTGGTGCATGGCGAAGGCCTCCATGATCTCTCGTCCGTATCTTGAGGCGTGACCTCCAATCCTGGTGGTCGAAGGAAGGTCGGCCGAACAGGGTTCGCTGCACTCAGAGGTGTGTTTTGCAATCGGATGGTAACTAATCTCCGAGGTGTCGGAGGCTGCTTTCTTGATCTCGTTTGCATGTTCCCTCACCCGATCGTTTAGGCATCGGCCCGTCTGTCCGATGTATTTAGCACCGCAGGACATAGGAATCGAATACACGCACTCTTTGCAGCAGGTTACATAATTGGTCTGGTGCTTTTTCTGGCAAGGGGCGCTGGGCCGGGGTTGTTGACTTTCCTACAAATTGAACCTAATTTGAACCTGCACGAAAATACTACGTTAGTGTTGAAGCCGAGCGCAATAGATTTCAGGCGATGTGAGGTGTTATGTATGTAGGGGATGCATGCGAAGCGTGATTTAGGGGGAGGGGTTTGGACTTGTGCCCCGCGACAAGTTTTTTGATTGTGGTTTCAATCAGGTCTCTGGGGTATCCTGCCTTTATAAGGCGACTAATCTGCTTGGATAGGCTGGGGGCGGAAAGGTGCTGACAGGATTTAACTTTGGCCGATGCAATTAGGTTTCGAACGATCCCATTTTTTACATTCCTCGAGTGTGAGCTGTTGAAAGGAAGAACGGGCTTAGAGGACCTCTGCTGGTGAGCCCAACAGATACCTTTGCTAGTCGGGATCAACCTGAGATCGAGGAACTGTAAGCCCTCGGGGAGGGGGTCTCTTTGGTGAACGTGAGCCCGTGGGAGTTCCTCTGGAACACGCTCTCTATGGCCGCGGAGTCGGAGACGGTGGAGTGTAGGATGAGATAATCGTCGACATAACGAAACACCTTCGCATCGGGAAAATCTTGTTGAAGGTCCGACTGAACTTTGGCGTCAACATAATACAGGTAAATTTCGCTGAGGGCGGGAGCCAAGCAAGACCCGATACAAACGCCGGCTTTTTGTAAGTACACTTTACCCTCATATTCAACCAGCGTTGATTGGAGATACAGTTGTGTCAATTCTAGGAATGAGCACACTTGAATTTGAAAGTCTACGACACCTGTCTCGTGGATGGCGTCAGAAATGAACCCCAGGAGGGTCTTCACGTTTAGGCTATAGTAGAGATCTACAACATCGAGCGAGAACGCTCTTACAGCTTCAGTGCCGGCGTGCCACCCGTCTAACACGGGAAGGAGATCTTCCGAATTTCTTAGTCTGAAAGGTTGGGGAGCTCTAACGTGTCGAGATGTTTTTGCAGAAACTTCGCCAATGGCCTCTGCCAACACCCCGTCTCGGATACAATGCTGCGGAAAGGCACGCCTGGTTTGTGCGTTTTAGCGGAAAAGAAAATAGAGAGGTATTGCTTCGCTGGGGAAAGAACGGCACTTTTTAAAGAAGGGAGGTTAGTTGAGTCACAGAGTGCCTTCACTCTGGACCTAAGGGACCCGGATGGCCTCTGAGTCCTAAGGTACCCAGAGACCTGATTGAAACCACAATCAAAAAACTTGTCGCGGGGCACAAGTCCAAACCCCTCCCCCTAAATCACGCTTCGCATGCATCCCCTACATACATAACACCTCACATCGCCTGAAATCTATTGCGCTCGGCTTCAACACTAACGTAGTATTTTCGTGCAGGTTCAAATTAGGTTCAATTTGTAGGAAAGTCAACAACCCCGGCCCAGCGCCCCCTTGCCAGAAAAAGCACCAGACCAATTATGTAACCTGCTGCAAAGAGTGCGTGTATTCGATTCCTATGTCCTGCGGTGCTAAATACATCGGACAGACGGGCCGATGCCTAAACGATCGGGTGAGGGAACATGCAAACGAGATCAAGAAAGCAGCCTCCGACACCTCGGAGATTAGTTACCATCCGATTGCAAAACACACCTCTGAGTGCAGCGAACCCTGTTCGGCCGACCTTCCTTCGACCACCAGGATTGGAGGTCACGCCTCAAGATACGGACGAGAGATCATGGAGGCCTTCGCCATGCACCACAGTCAAAACAACTTCGGGTCCCCCTCTATAGGCTTATCCAGGAGGGAGATAAACTTCCTGGGGCCAGAGCTGACGTCTCTCGTTTCCGCGGCTCCAAGCGATTAGATGTCATCTCACGGGATCGTCCTTCACTCTCTTGCCCTACACCCTCTCCCATCGCTTTCCCCCCTTTCCAATGTGGAGCCCTTCACCCTCCCCCTCCTTCACCTATATACGCAAACTTCGGGTCAATAAATGTTGTTGCTAGTTGGAAGTCTTCGTTGTCCGTCCCCCTTTTTGTGTATCTTCCTCATGTTTATGTACCGTTACCAACACGCTCGTTTTGTACTTAATTCGTTCACGTGAGCTCTCATGTCTTGTCCCAAGCAACCGACCTCGGAGTTTGATCCTGGTGAATTCTTCCAAGCTGCGATTTTCCTCTCCAAGATGACACTCCTCCGTTTACGTCTGCGTGTCTTAGGATACTCAATTCGCAAGAAGGTCCCACACGAATCCATCAAGCTGATCATGGGATTCCATTCAAGCAATTGGCAAGCAAACCACAGGATGATGCAGATCGCTCGGGACGAAATCTCCAACGAACTCCGCGTCATGAAACAACTCCAGCCCTCCGTGATGTGCGGACACCTGGGACCCAACTATGATCGGCAGGCAGCCTTCAGGTTTCTACAGGAGTCAGCCAGCACCCTGCTGTCAGACTCCTGGAATCATTTTCTCCGTCACCTGAGGAGCGGTGGAGACGTGCCAACCAAGGCCCAACCAGAGCCCCCCGTCAACTTGTCAGGGGTCACGCTGTCTCCGGCCACGGAAAGCCTGCTCGCCCATGGACCAAAATTCGCCCCGCCCGTGAACAGCTCCAGAGTCGACGAACTGGCGTCGGTGTATGAGATCGCCGCCAAGATCCCAGAGGATAGCCGTCAAGACTTCGTCGGTGCTGGAACAAGGGCTGTGTGCTTCCACGGGGGGAGCAGGAGAACCAAAAACGCCTCTACGCCAGTCATCAAAGAACTTCAGGCCGGTGAGCTGAGTTTACTTCAAGCTGACAAAACGGGTCAGTTCGTGATCCTGAACAAACAACAAATGCAAGACAAATCCGACGAGGCCCTCAAAAAGAACTTTATCGGACTCAAAACGCGGCCATCCGGGTCCCTTAGGTCCAGAGTGAAGGCACTCTGTGACTCAACTAACCTCCCTTCCTTAAAAAGTGCCGTTCTTTCCCCAGCGAAGCAATACCTCTCTATTTTCTTTTCCGCTAAAACGCACAAACCAGGCGTGCCTTTCCGCAGCATTGTATCCGAGACGGGGTGTTGGCAGAGGCCATTGGCGAAGTTTCTGCAAAAACATCTCGACACGTTAGAGCTCCCCAACCTTTCAGACTAAGAAATTCGGAAGATCTCCTTCCCGTGTTAGACGGGTTGCACGCCGGCACTGAAGCTGTAAGAGCGTTCTCGCTCGATGTTGTAGATCTCTACTATAGCCTAAACGTGAAGACCCTCCTGGGGTTCATTTCTGACGCCATCCACGAGACAGGTGTCGTAGACTTTCAAAATTCAAGTGGCGTCTCGCTGTCCTCATTCCTAGAATTGACACAACTGTATCTCCAATCAACGCTGGTTGAATATGAGGGTAAAGTGTACTTACAAAAAGCCGGCGTTTGTATCGGGTCTTGCTTGGCTCCCGCCCTCAGCGAAATTTACCTGTATTATGTTGACGCCAAAGTTCAGTCGGACCTTCAACAAGATTTTCCCGATGCGAAGGTGTTTCGTTATGTCGACGATTATCTCATCCTACACTCCACCGTCTCCGACTCCGCGGCCATAGAGAGCGTGTTCCAGAGGAACTCCCACGGGCTCACGTTCACCAAAGAGAGCCCCTCCCCGAGGGCTTACAGTTCCTCGATCTCAGGTTGATCCCGACTAGCAAAGGTATCTGTTGGGCTCACCAGCAGAGGTCCTCTAAGCCCGTTCTTCCTTTCAACAGCTCACACTCGAGGAATGTAAAAAATGGGATCGTTCGAAACCTAATTGCATCGGCCAAAGTTAAATCCTGTCAGCACCTTTCCGCCCCCAGCCTATCCAAGCAGATTAGTCGCCTTATAAAGGCAGGATACCCCAGAGACCTGATTGAAACCACAATCAAAAAACTTGTCGCGGGGCACAAGTCCAAACCCCTCCCCCTAAATCACGCTTCGCATGCATCCCCTACATACATAACACCTCACATCGCCTGAAATCTATTGCGCTCGGCTTCAACACTAACGTAGTATTTTCGTGCAGGTTCAAATTAGGTTCAATTTGTAGGAAAGTCAACAACCCCGGCCCAGCGCCCCCTTGCCAGAAAAAGCACCAGACCAATTATGTAACCTGCTGCAAAGAGTGCGTGTATTCGATTCCTATGTCCTGCGGTGCTAAATACATCGGACAGACGGGCCGATGCCTAAACGATCGGGTGAGGGAACATGCAAACGAGATCAAGAAAGCAGCCTCCGACACCTCGGAGATTAGTTACCATCCGATTGCAAAACACACCTCTGAGTGCAGCGAACCCTGTTCGGCCGACCTTCCTTCGACCACCAGGATTGGAGGTCACGCCTCAAGATACGGACGAGAGATCATGGAGGCCTTCGCCATGCACCACAGTCAAAACAACTTCGGGTCCCCCTCTATAGACCTTTTCATTTCAGTAGTTGCCTCACCGGCGGATAGAGGGCGCTGACGCACTCGGCGCCATTAGGTTGCTTCAATTTGGTTGGTTTCGGTTTCAACGTGAACGCGGCTATGCTGCTGATTTACGTTGTTTTTGCTTAATTTTATTATTAGATTATTTTCCTTGTAGCACACAACGAATAAAACAGTGGTATTGAGAAACTTCGAGGACTACGAGGTGTTTTCGAGCCTAAATTGCGGCCTTTTTTTACCAACTCCTTCGATGTATCTGACTAGGTTGGTTGCGAAACGCCTGACAGATGCACAGGGAAGATTGCCATCGTCTACGACCGTCCCCGATAACACCAGTTTCCAGAAAAGCAAACTAATGAAGAGACTACCATGTGAATGTAAAGAAGCATATCGACAGCCTGATTAGCAATGTGCTGAATCGGCCAGAACAGATGAACTTGCGAGTTTACTACTCACTGTTTTGTTTTCGTGGGCACGCATCCTTTAGTGAACTTCGCAGACTAAAAACGTAGCGTGTAATGACGCAATTGATATAAACAAGTAGTATCGTCTCAGCCTCTTTTTGTTTTCTAATTTAGTATTTGAGCATGTTTTGAGAGGCCGAGTAGGAAATTCCTTAAATTATTAACCCTGCTAAAGTACTCATAAGCAGCATTTCGCGGTACTGGAACTCAGAAATAAATTATTTTTATATCAACATTTGCTTACTCAAGATGTGATACAAGTGACAAGCCCGTCAAATTAAATCTGGCATTTGTTCCGTAAAGTTGGCCAAATAAAATTAAAGGGCGCAGGAGGAGAAATACCTCGGAAAGTTTGGCTGAATTCTAGCGCTAGGCACCACTTGGCGGACCTGTGTGAAGAAAAATTTATTTGTTTGAACAGATTCGCTTTGTACATTTTGGCGTCGCCAGACACCAAAAGTAAGCCTCTATTCGCCGTCGACAATCCTGGGCTCCAATAATTGTTAGGCAGTCATTTTTTTTTCGGTGTCAAATACTGCGGATTTTAGATACTAACAAAAATTAAAACAGCATACGCAAAAAAAAAAGAAAAAAAGAAAGGTCGTCTTTATGGCGCATGCGCCGAACCCAAACCGCGTTTTGGATTTACAAATAGAGACGACGTTATTTCTTTGTGCACTCTATTCTAAAACCCGCTACTGTTAAGTGTCTGTGGCAGTTTCTTACGCAAGAAGTCTCAGCCTTTGTGTTAAAATAAATTTAGTGGATGGCACTGGTTATCTAAATATAATCAATAAATCACTTAAATGACTGTCGAAAAGGGAGCGAGCACGGTATACAATGTTTTTTAATCTTCATAAGTAAACCAACCAACCAAATGTTTATGTCGCAAAAAACGATTGAGAACCTCATACACCATGTAGGTGTGATATTATGAACAAACAAATCGCCTGATGTTGACGTGCCATATTACTTCTAGCCTCAGATAAAATACAAGTTAAAGGTTCGTTGTCTATTCTCCGCGAATTTCCCCACATAATCAAAAGAAACTGTTTTCGCTATATTATGAATACAAAGATTGATACTTTCAGGAAATACAAATAGTCTCCCTGCGCTGACTATTCTTGAAGCCTTCCGATCCTACTTGCGCGATATAAACATACGCGCTTCTTACTGAAAATGTTCCGCCACTATTAGTAAACAAACCTCAGTTGTCATTAGGACCTTTCAACCCTCGCGATGTCTTAGTCGTCGAGTAGACGTATCGAATATAGTTTCCGAAGTAAGGCAAGAAAGCGCGGTGAAACGCGACGAAAAACACGAATACCACGCATCCGCCAAGGCGCGGAGGGAGCGCGGAGCAGCAAGTTGAAGCAACCTAATGGCTGCCGGGTCACGTGATTCCAAGATGGCAGCGCCCATGCGGAGGAGGATGAAACGGTCTATAGGCTTATCCAGGAGGGAGATACACTTCCTGGGGCCAGAGCTGACGTCTCTCGTTTCCGCGGCTCCAAGCGATTAGATGTCATCTCACGGGATCGTCCTTCACTCTCTTGCCCTACACCATCTCTCATCGCTTTCCCCCTTTCCAATGTGGAGCCCTTCACCCTCCCCCTCCTTCACCTATATACGCAAACTTCGGGTCATTAAATGTTGTTGCTAGTTGGAAGTCTTCGTTGTCCGTCCCCCTTTTTGTGTATCTTCCTCATGTTTATGTACGCACGGATAAGCTGCATCTTTCTTCGGATGTTAATTTCTAGGACAATTTCTAAGTTTTTGTGCCTTGCGGCACCATATCTGACTAACAGCGTTAACCCCGACGGTTTCGTCTGTTTTCCTCCGGCGCGTAAAGAAAAAAAAAGTTTTTCTTTCTTTCATCTTTGTTTTCTGAAGCCTACACTCAAAAAATTTGAGTGCTGGATCTTCTCTGGGGTGTTAATCTCTAAGGGTTCCAGTTTATTCCCTAGTCGTAAGTGGTTGCAAGTGGATGCCAGTGAATCAGCCTTAACTTAAAAGGTATTCGTCTCTGCGCATGCGTAGGTTTCTTCAGCCGTCTTCTAATTATCCGTTCCGGATCGGTTCGCTGGGCAAAAATAATTAAAATGACAGTCTAAAAATTTAAAGATAAAACTTGATTAATTTGTGAATATTTATAAAGTTTCTTTTTTTTACGATACTCAAATGTAATATGTACTTATTTAATTTCGGGAAATCTTGTGACACGTAATCGTCCTGTTGTACACGTGGCTTTTTAATCCATGTCTGGAGACATACAGGGAGGGAGTAGGAGGCAGCTGCGCTTTACATTATTACTCTTATCTTCAGCCTCTAGAGGCATTAAGGTGTAACGGCAATTTTTTTTAATCTACACTTTTACTACAGTAACACGCACTCGACCTCTTATTGCGAGGGTTTAGTATATAAACTAAGCTATAGCTGACTGCTTGTGTAAATTCTATTTTATTCCGAATATGTTTCTTAAAACCTTAAAGGACTACTCTACTATACCACGCTGCCTGTCTTCCTGTTATGTCCTCTCTTTCTTTGCTGTAATTCTGAATGGATTTATTCAGTTCCAGATCGTCATCAATTCGTTCTAACGCATGCCATTGAAACCGCTCAAACCGTGAACTACGCAGTTAATCTCACTCTATGTAAGTGCTGTCGGCTTTTAAAGGCCACTGCAGGGAAGACAAATAAATCTCTTTAATTCATTTACAAAACTTCGTAAAAAAAAATCTGACTAGAGAACGACGTGAACAAACGGCACTGTGCTTTCTCACTCCTTTAGGTCTTTATTTTTCTTGCCTATTTTATTCTTCAACTGTGCCTTGGCTGGCACACGTTTATGCTTTACTAAGTTGATATCACAAGGATAGATTATTATTCCCAATTTTTGAATTAATGTATGTTAAGTTCGCATGCCCCTGGCTGTCGAGTTCTTAGATGCCCTTACATTATTGCTTATCTACAATTTTCTTCCACAGTCCAGAAATTCTTTTATTGTTTTCGGTGCTTGTGTTATTATGTGCCAGAATGGCCTCCCAACGCAATTGTGATTTACGCCACTAGGGATAGTGCCGACTGGACACATCACAATCAATAACTTAAAATTCGACGTTTTAGCTCCTCGAGTCATCAGTAAGTGTATAAACAGTAAATAAACTAATTTGTAGAAAAACAAATAAACAACCAGTTAAATAAATTACGTAAGAAGGTGATCACGCAGATTGAATCCGCACGGGTACAAGTTTACATGATCACCTCTGCGCTTGCGCAATGTCTATGATACAGGAAACGCAAGTCTTTCAAGTGATATACATCGATATTGCATCAAGGGAGTCATAACACAAAAATTAAGCCCATGAGATTAGTCTTAATACTAAATTTTTGTAGACTGCTTTATGTGCAGTACATATCAAGTTTTATATTTAAAAAAGGTGTAGAACATGCAAAAAACAACAACGGGTGATTGGGCGATTCCGCCGGAAATCTGATGTCCGCCCATGACTTCGCGCGTCACTTAGCTGGAAATAAAGCACCGTCGTAATACAGGTAGAGCGTAAAGCTTCAGTTAGAAAAAACTCTTCCACGCTCTTCGCAGCAAAAAAAATAAATAAAGGATCCCAGCTCGAGACTGGAAGATAGCGGAAACTGATGACATCGCGCACTTTACGAAAGGGCTACCTTGATGAATGCTCAGATCCGAGGGTCCCGCAATCAAGTCGAAGTTACACACGAATATAATGTGTTTGTTACAAAACACATTTATAAAATAATAGCACAACATCAATTGTAGTGGCATAGTTATATCAAATTTGTATTCTTGTGTGTGTGTGTGTTGCATGAGCCATTTGATGCCTTTTGTTAACAGTGTGTACCCTAAGTCTTTTTTGTCGCGACGGTTGCATCTTATTGATATGAAAACATGCCTCACGAGGTAAATTGCACACTTGAGACTGATATCGACACTCAAGCAAGAAAGAGAGGCACAGAATCTTCCAAATTCGAACTGAAACTCAAACCTTGTAGTTTATTTTGACTTTTCTTTTTCTTACTTGAGTATTATAATATTGCCATTAATCCTTTAGAACTCCCGTTTATGTAAACAATCTACTCGTGTTCCTACTTATACTCCATCTCACAAACATTTGCAGTGCTGACAAAGACGTGAGCGCCTGTGCCTTTGTCTGCAGTGTAGACATTTGTGAAATGTAGTTTAAAACCACCAGCGCCGCTGGTGATTCAACCGCAAACTCTCGTTCGATAATGAACGTAGAACCACCGAGACATATCCGAGGCACCCGCAGCTCGCACATCTCGTACGGACGGCATTACGTACATCCGCGCACACGAGAATACGCGTATCCACAGAAAGATTCCCGGTTTCACCGCTCCCGATTCGACCATGGGTCCACACGGATGGCAGAGAGCGTCTTGATAACTGCACAGTCGGCGGCTGAAAAAGTCGCGACCACATTGAGCCCGCGCCTTACGTGCGGGTACGGGGCGCGCGTTTCCTAGACAACGTTCTAAATGTGCGCTAATCTGCATTTGCGGCGGCTTAACCATCCGTGTCACGTACCACAAGGAACGACGCTTCCGTGTGTCTTAACCACCTTCCGGCCGCCATTCTTCCGGGAAAAAAAGAAAAGAAAAAACAACTTCGGGAACGTGGGCGGATTGGTCGGCTGTGGGATTTGAGACACACCGTTACGCTTCTGTAATGGAAATCGCGCGCCTTTTGGTCGACGTTCGG
>JAZHYW010024828.1:0-33052 GCA_037355805.1 Ixodes ricinus | reverse complement strand
ACGTATTGCTGGTTTGAAAGTGTACGATGCGTCTCGAGGCAATAACAATGATATTCAATTGTTTTCTCGAATACAAAATTTGATCAATAAACTCTTTGCCACCCTTAACTTTTTCAATTTTGCACTTTGCTGGTACCCATTTTCTCGTGAACGCGGAATTTATTTTGGAAATAGAAAGGCCAGCTAGTTGTGTTCTGCTTACAAAAGTGTTCATGTTTATAGATACAGATAAGCAAATACTAAAGAAAAAAAAATAATTTTGGACATAACATCTAAAAAGGAAGCATTTTGCTTTTTCTTTTTTTCAATAACTTTACTCAGCTTTGCGACCTTCCAGTCTCACACCGCATTCTTCGGGTTCAATGTCTTGTTCCTGTAACAACAATACCCCGGAACTGCGCTGCTGCTTATCCGTCCTTGTGATTGGCCAGCGCCGGTCCTCGCCCCTTCCTTGAGGAAATGGAGAGGCGCCTCAAGAGGTTTGTGAATTCGGCGGTTAGTCTGAAGCATACGTGACGCAAGCAGTGTGTGTGATATACGTTTATTGGGATATTACTTTGCCGGAGCGCCTGCAGAAACCGCATAGTCTCGGGAACTTTCGCCATGACGCCGTCTTCTAGCTTTCGCGTTATACATTGTGATGGCTTCCGGCGTTCCAGAAGAGTCCGTTACCATGTATCCGGGAAATAAAAATAGAGGTATGTTTACGATTGCTTAGCTGGAACGAAGTAGGTATGCAAACGTTTTAGAGCTTCATCGATCGTTGCTTACACGCATTTTTGTTATTTTCATATTCGTCTTCTCTGTCTCTTCAGTTTTTGATAGGAAAATTGATTCCTAATACTCTTCATTTTCTAATTATTTAGTCAGTTGTTTTTCTAAGGTTAGAAAAAATACCCGGAAAAATCAAACTTACAAAAAAAATCTATTATATATATATATATATATATATATATATATATATATATATATATATATATATATATACATATAGGTGTTTCACGAAAGGTGGACAAATTGATATGGCGAAAACGCGCTCCTTTTTTTTTTTTTTTTTGGGGTTCCGGGGCCCGCGGGGCCTATTTAGGAAAATTATTAAAGTCCGAGATAATTAAATTGTTAATTATTTTGCATAATTAACATTTTAATATTGTGTTTAAGGGCATAGTATTCAATTAGAAAATTGCTCGCGCCATCGAAAACACTAAATCAAGAAATCGCAGAACGACGAAGGCACAGGAAGCATTTTACGACTTTCGGAAAAACCGTAACAAATTAACGGGTTTTAAGTTTCGGTTTGTTATCGGGAGTATCTCCGCCCGGCAGCACCGCGCCCGTGGAGTGATAGTGCAACTAACTTGTGCTGCGCTGTCATCGCGCGACGCAGCAGAGGCTGTTTGCACTATCTCTCCACGGGGCGCGGTACTGCCGGGGCGGAGATGCGCTCCGATAACAAACCGAAACTTAAAAACCCGTCGAATTTCGTACGGTTCTTCAGAAAGCCGTAAAATGCTTCCCGTGCCTTCTATCGTTCTGCAATTTGTTGATTTAGTGTTTTTGACGATGCTGAGCAATTCTCTAATTGAAACCATGCCCTTAAACCTAATAATAAAAAGTTAATTACGCAAAAATAATTAACAATTTAATTGTCCCGGACTTTAATAACTTTCCTAAATAGGCTCCTGGCCCAGGACCAAAACGACACAAGCATTTTTTCGTGCGCGACGGTAGTTTTCACAATATCGAATTTGTCCTCCTTCGTGAAATATATATATATATATATATATATATATATATATATATATATATATATATATATATATATATATATATATATATATATATATATATATATATATATATATATATATATATATATGTATGGGGGTTTCATTTGGATTCAGGCAACAAGTGGCAGTCGTATCTTTTATTTAGCTTAGATTTGTTTATCTTTCGTGAAGAATGTTCCAGGAAGAACAACTTTTTCTTATTAATGTCCTGACATGTTTTAGTTTCTGAGAAAAAAAAATCTCAAAGAAGCGGTAAAGAACGACGAGGTTTTGACGATTGTCGTGTGTGACGTTTTTGAATCACTCTCTATCTCAAAAGTATTCAAAAGAGAGCGTCTATATATTTTTAGTGTGATATATATGAAAGTAGGTAAAACGACATTATAACTACTATTTTATTATTCGTCGCTCCAATCTTAGTAAAAATCCCCAAACATGCCTCCGCGAACAACTGTGACCTAAAGTTGCGGATTTGTTTCTTCGACTCGACTATGTTTAGTATCGCTTTAGAAATATTACCACGTGTAGAACCCTTCATTACTTTCCAAATTAAGCAAAGTTTGTGTTTTTATCATGTACGAGTACTGAGAAATAAATTACGAAACAGAGAAGGTTTTCACTTTTCGTCTAATTTCAACACGCTTTTTTTCTTCTGGCGTCGCGTTCTTTTCTGCATTCTTCTTTTTTACCCAGAATACATTGCGTTAGAAGTATTTGGACCTGGTTTTGAAGTCGTTATGAAGCCTCTGAATATGCTAAGGAGCAAGTGCCGACGGTGGGATTTTGACGATTGTCGCGTGTGGCGTTTTTGAACCACTCTAAATCTCAAAATATCTCAAAAGAACAGCTTCTATATTTTTTTTATGTTATATATATGCAAGTCGGGTAAAACGACATTATAACTACTATTTCTTATTCGTCAATCCAATCTTTGTAGAAATCCCCAAATATGCCTCCGCGAACAACCGTGACCTAAAGTGCGGATGTCCATGCTTGTCATGCACGGAACTGGCTACTGTCGAAGATGATCGGATCTAATATATATTGTGCAACAAGTACGCAGCAGAAATTTGAATTGGGTTTTAAACCGATTTTAATTTTTGATTGTAGATGCGTGAGGAACGCAGAATCTAGTATATAGGAAGCTTTGCAATTACTTGCTGAAAACAAGTCTCTCATTCTTGTGTAGCGTTGTTTTTGAAGGAAACGTTTTCTTTTTTTTTATAGAAAAACTGTACTCACTAACGTATTCAATTTCTGATACGATCTCCCGAATAGGCATTCCACCAAACATCACGATTGCTTACGCTTTGGACAGTAACGTACATGAGTCTGATGTCACCAGTTAAATGGTTGCAAATTGTTCAAGAGAAGGTAATATGTGCTTGGCATGATATGTGTACTTCCGCGTTTCAAGTCTCCTATTACCGCAAATATTTTATGCATTTATAATGTGGTGAGTGTCTGTATATTTTCATTTAACACCACCACCTGTTTTAGTAATTAGAAACTGACGGGTTGCCTCTGAAGTCACAGCTTGTGCAATCACTCTGCACCCATATGCAGTAATAAATTGAATGAACTCATAATTTTGGTTAAGAAACATTTGAGGAAATTTAGAAATTTACTTGTTTTAAATAAATGTTTTTCTTTTTTATACTTTTGCACATTGTGTTTGCTTTTTTTGTCTATGCACTTGCTTTGCCCTATGTATAATTTTTTGGAGTTCCATTTTGCTGCATTTAGATTCAATGAGCGTTTACAGTCAGGAATACAGAGAGATTGCTGGTGCGTTCTTGTTTTTGGTTTGACGGAAATGACAGCTCCCAAGTAAATGAGAAATGACCAGTGCTTTCAGGCGGAAGCACAACTCAGTGCGACTTTGAGCGCTCAAAGTAAGACTTGAGAACGTTCCGCACATGGACTGTGAGTTGCATTCTATTTACATATTTGTGGACAAGGTTTTGCAAATTTCTGAACATAAAGAAAAAATTCCGTAGTGGTTCTAATATTTTCGCAATCTATGAATGAATTTGAATCCGAACATCTGGTCAAACTGCCCACTTGCCATCTCTCAATAAATTTTCTGAGAAGCATCAATTGCACAAACGGATGTTTCCGGAAGAGTTTTTGCATGAACTATTTTTTGTCCTGTAATTTTACAAAGGCTGATTTGATTTTAGCCCCTGCAGCGGCCTACTGGATGTACTTCGGGAGGTTACCTTCGCAATGGAATGCTTTACCCATTGCAAGCACCTGATGGAATGCGAATATATTTTCTCGGATGAGCTACAATCCAGGATATTATTTGCCTCGGTAACCAAGTAAGACGGTTTGATACTTCACGATTGCTGTGAGAGAAATACACACATTGTTTTCTGATTGAGCGTAATTTCAGTTAACGGTGCGTATAGGAGTGAATATGGTGATGGCTGCAGAACTATGGCATTTTGAGAGAGGACTAGTAAGAGCTAAGCAACTTTATTTCAATAAAATGTGAGATAATGTTTTATCAGTAAATCAATCCGTGCTCCATTGTGCCCCAAACAGCTAATAAGGCCTCTAGTAGGGCTAATACTCTTGTACGAAGTGAAAAACAATCGGACCAAAATTATTTTCACACTACAAACTGAGCCTCAATATTATATTATCTTCAAAACATGCCAGGGAAGTGAAAAGGTCCACGTCAGGGTTAAAACACTTGTCATACGTGGACTGCATCCGAGTCAACGAAGGAAATAGGTTCTGAAGTTAAAAAGGCAAAAAGAAACCGTAGACTGAAGAACATGAAGTGAGATTCTACTCAATAACAAGGGGAATCAACAGCAGCGCTGAGCAGCTTATATATATATATATATATATATATATATATATATATATATATATATATATATAAACAAGTCGCGAACTAGCTCGCCCGTATCCAAAAGAGGCGAAAGGGACAAGCGCATCCAAGAGAGGACACGCAATCATAAAAAGCTCTTCGTCCAATGTGGCGATCATAGATAATTCTTACAAACCGTCGCTGTATGCACGACTCAACCTTAGCGTTTTACTGACTTCCAGAGAATTTCACACAGTATTCCTCACAGACAGTCATAAAGTATAAAAACGACGCCAAAAATACTGTGCAAATACTGATTAATACAACTTCAGGAATTTTATCAAGCTATGTTGCAGAGCAGTTTTTGGCATATAATAGTAGCCCTCAAACATGTTATTATGAAACCCGCAACACTATAATGGGCTGAATTCTTAACGTGAATTGTTTGGGCTTCTCATTAAACCAAACATTTCATATATACTATTTGTCACAAATAAACTATTTTTGTTCTGTTAACACTACAGATGGACAGGTTATTGAAAAAAAGAAGCAGGTGCACACCTATAGCCAGTTGGGTGCTTTTGGTCTTCATTATGCAACTATAATTTTAGGTGAATCGAGCTGCATCTGTTGTAAAGACCAGGATTGAAACCTCAAATCATACACTTTAGTAATCAGAAGCCGTATCACCTTACAAATGAAAGGGAAGGTCATGTAGGAGAATGTGATTCAAAAGGAAAACAAAATTGTTTATGTTTCAGCGCTTTCTCTTAAAGCTGTCAAGGTGTGCAGAGCGGCATAAACGCACTGGGCAACACCATTATGAACAAAAATAATAAAATTAAAAACAATCTTCAGATATGCAGCACCATTTTTACAAATTTGTTGGAGACAAATAGGCAAAATTGCAATTTGAAAGTTTGGTGCGCGAATTTTGTAATATAAATACATGTTTACAAAAGTGTGCAGCTGCAGGATTCACAAACACTGATTTCAACGACCGAAACACATAACTGTTATTTCCTTCACTCGTTCACAGTCACAGATTTTCTACACTTCGTTAACCGAAATTTCGTCCAAATTATTACACTACTACCCTTGAAAATGTTCGTGCGGCTACTACCCCGCAAAGCCCTTTGATAGTTAATGAATATGTTCCACGGAGAGAGCTCTTCGAATGACAAATGATAAAAAGGTGTGTAGACCTAAAGATAAAGTCACGTGGAACACCATGCTTAGTTTCCACATCGCATATTTCATTTTGCAGGCGAAATATCAAGAGTAAACAATATGGAGTTCTAGCTCAGTGATTCATATATTATAATTTTACTTTACCTTTTTAATATATTGCGAGCTTTTTTAACACAAGAAAAAAAGTTCAAAGCCGTTTGAATTGCACGGGGCATACTCAATTGAAAAGTACATTTGGAATTACAAATAGCTTTCTCATTGTAACATATTCATAGAAAACATGTATTGCGCATGTAAGAATTTTGCCATCGATCTGATATTTTTAAAATTTAATATTGAATGAAATTTTTAAAGCTGTCAGAGCTTCCATTGGAGATGGAGGTAGACTGTCACACGTCCCAGGTGAGACTCTTGTAATTAATTGGTGTCAACTGATAATGCATAAAAATTGGTCCCAACAACATCAAAGGCATGCATTTCCTACAGATTCATTATATGAGGACCCGTTCACTTCCTGTCTTGTGTTTGAACACTGTGTATTTCTGAATAGGTGCAAACATTCTAGGATTGGATAGTCCAAGAAATTTCTGGGAGGGTGTCGTCGCCGCTAATTGCTAGAAAATATTCTATCACGGTAGCAACATCGTCAGATGTGTTGAATAAAACATGTACCATATCGTATCACAGCCAATTCCGAGCAAAAACCGCAAGGACTCTATTTGTTAAGATTAACCTTAATATCAGTGTGGTTTGGCACATTCACTGTAAGACTGAGAATTCTATTACACCTCCCGATCGTCTCCTTGCGTCATCCATTCTAAATGCACTATTTGTGCAGCAGTTCTAATTCATTTAATATGAAATAGAATGTTTACGTGACAACACCGCAACATCATTTGGTAACCATAGAACATTACAAAACAGAACTTGTCAGCTTTCCCTTTTCTGGCATATTTGTTTTAGGGCTATGGAGTATACAAGACGCTCTGCGAAAAAGTAGTTCCTTTGCTCCTTTATTATCAATAAGGAAGATCCAGAGTTTATGGGCACAATGCTTCTCCGGCTTGATATTCCAGAGGTATGTACTTGAAGCTGATGTGCGGTTCAGGTTAACCTTACTATTTTGCCGTCAATTTTGTCACTAGACTTCAGCGCAAATCTAAAGACGCGTTAGTATTTCAGCGGCCTTCAACGTTCAGCTAAACCCAGCTTACCAAAAACGACAATTCTGTAAAGTAACATAGATCTGTGCGATAGTATGTGTGTGTGTGAGCTTGGACCGGTGATATATTGCTAGGTGCTCGTACAGGACGCAAATCGTGTCAGAACGCTTTTTTGTGTGTTTTAGCCACCCAAACTTGCCGCATCGTATATTGGTTCTGCTTGAATTCTGTCCTTTTTGATTAAGGTATGACTTTCACCAATACAAAGACCCGACCGTCACCTATGCACTTTGATCAGCTTCTACGTCTTTACATATCGGGTTGTCGAAGAATGCAACATGTATTTTGGATTAGATAAGTTACCAAATTCGACGATCTACTTTGATTATTACTTTTCTTTATATATCCTTAAACAAGGCATAATGATTGCCAACATTAATTTATCACTATCCATATACGGCGAACGACATATACATTTCTTGATACCAAAATTTGGAATGCCGTCGCACATTCAGTCATCTTTAACACATTTCTGAAACACATAATTTTCTTAATAGAACATTCTTTTGTGATCTAGGAGTAATGTGCATATTGGGAAATTTTAGATAGCTTTATTCGTGCCTTTTAAATTATTGCTTTTGTTTTCTTATATTGGGATAAACAAACATTGTTTATTGAACATTGATCGTCAACTTTTAATAAAATATTAAGAAAATCAACCAAGTTAGCGAATGTTCATAATTTATATGGCTTCTCAATACTTTATCATATGACAATTGTTATTAAAGACAACTGTAGGAAAACTTCAAAGGAAGTGAGCCGTTCTCTCTACTGTTGCATTCTCCTTCAACTTGAAAGTTTTATCATGTTTGCGCGCCACATTCTCACAGGTGTCACATAATAATAATAATAAAAATAATAATAATAATAATAATAATAATAATAATAATAATAATAATAATAATAATAATAATAATAATAATAATAATAATAATAATATTAGTTTATTTTCCCGGCGCCCCAGAACAACCGTGAGGGTTTTGCGTAGGGTGCAACAAATGTCCACGATTGGATAAAGAGAAAAGAGATTCAGCAGTATCGCATAGGAGAAACCTGTCCTATACGTGGTAAAGTGCATAGTCGAGACTGCGCTTGAACGTGGTACAATCACTGAAAACGTTCAAAGTTGGCGAGTCACATTGTTCAAAGAGACTTGCATGCGGGTTAATGGCGACAATGTTTTGGAAAGTGGAGGGTAAAACAAGGAACGATGTCTACAAGATCGAGCAGGAGCATGAAAATTCACGGAGCCTAAAAGATCAGCGTCGATGTGACGGTTAATTACTTTATGTAAAAATAAAATATCACGAGAGAGTCTTCGCTTTAATAAATTCTGTAAACCTAGCCTCTTAAGAATGTCGTCGTAGTCATAATAGTGCCTTCTACCAAAATACTTATCATAGACAAGGCGAATAAAACGTTTCTGCACATTTTCTAGCAGTGACGCATCAGTGTGTAGTCAGCGAATTCCAAGCGACACAACCAAACCCAGTTTTGCACGTACCAGACATAAGAACAGTCGGACAAAGCATAAATGATTCTTAAAGTCGAATGATAAGCGGTATAGCAAACCCATCATTCGGACAGAAGAGGCAACAATCTTTGAAACATAATAAGAAAAGGAAAGTCTAGTGTCAAAATAGATCCCAAGGTCGCGAACCTCGGTGACTCGTGGGATGGTAGCTGATTTAAGAACATAAGAGTAAGATAGTATATCCCTTTTATGAGACATTGATAAGATTTCTGTTTTGTCATTGTTAAGCACCAACAAGTTTGCGGAGCACCACTCAGATATGCGTAAAATGTCATCTTGTAATACATTGCAATCGTCAAACGATCTTATATTCGTGAATATCTTGATGTCATCAGCAAACAAAAGCAAGTGTGCATTTTTTAGACACTTTTCAATGTCGTTGATGAATACGAGGAACAGTAGGGGCCCGAGGTTAGATCCCTGGGGACCCCAGACGTCGGAATGAAAGTGTCGGAATAGCTATTCGCAATTCTCACACTGCTACGACGATCAGTTAAGTAAGTCTTAAACCAGTTCAAAAGGGTCGGCGATACTCCATACTATGAGAGCGGAGGGGAGGACGATCGTCTAGTGGCCCAGACATCGTCTACCGAAAAAGAAAGAGCACGGGCGTGGTTTACACGATGCGCAGAGTGCTCTGCAACCTAGATCCGCGAGACGAAGAACTTTCCCGAGCGAATCCGCCAACACAAGAACGACGTGCGGAAGTTCGAAAGTGAGCGCAGTGTCACCGCCGAGCACTGCGATGCTCTATAGTCGGTTACAAGTTAAGAAGGTAGGAGAAGCCCCTCCCACAAGCGTGGTGCGCCGGTTTCAAATCCTCCGCAATCGAAAGAAGAGTTCACTGGAAACGCTCCTTGTTCCGCTTCAATGGATAGTAGTGTGCGAATATTCGAAACTTCGAATACTTCGCGAATAATGCTTGCTATTCGATTCGATTCGCTTCGAACTTTCGCTGTTCGAAGTATTCGAGTTCTTCGAATACTTCGGAAACTACGAATAACGCGGAACTCGCCGATTAGTGTCAACTCGCGGTAGAGTTCCCTCTCTTGATTTTGGACTGCGCAATATGATTTCGAGCTTGGCAAACCCAAAAAGCCAACCTAAGTTCCTTTTTCTTATTTTTTTTTTATATGATGCACTGGAAAGTTATTTGCGGTAGCGCGATCTGTCCTCTGCTTGCCATGATGTCTGGATTCCGGAGTTGGCGAAGTGGTCGTGACGCAGACGCTGCGATAGATTTGATGAAGTTTGCAACGGCACGTGCATCGTCGAAGCACAAACGCCGACGGACCACTCTCACTATTATGGATTCGGATATGGATTTACGGCTGACCTCGGCTATCGGCTATCGGCGATATCTGGCTCGTGTTATTTTCCGGTTCATCAGTTTGCCGGTATTCCTTTTATTATTTATTTCTACCCGTTTTCACTGATAAAAGTAAAACTTGCTCCTCCGCAAAAAACAAAAACAAAAAACGATGTATTTTTAATTTATTTCTTTTTTGTGTCGCCCTCTATCGGCAGAACTCTTGCACACGGAAAGAGATGGCGCAAAGTCGGGGCGTCTGCGCGGCGCAATCGCACGATCATCGATCATCTCCAAAACAAATTAGGTTGTCTGTACGTTTATACAGCCTAGAACTTGGTCTGCCTCAACGGGCGACGAGTCTCCTAGCTGTAGATGAGAAATTTAGCCAGTGCAGTACAACCGCTAGCCTGGGGTCTTTAACGTGCACCACGCAGGAGTGATACACGACCGCACGCCGGTACGATGCTCGTCCTGATCGAAACGGGCAGGGGTGGGGATTGAGCCCAGGATTCCTGGGTTCTGCAGCGCGAGCTTTCGCTCCACGTGCTCCGAGCTGGTGTGCGCTAGCCCACTCGGCCACCGATCCCCCCAGCACGATCTCCAACTCTGCTGTGGCCTGCCGACCCGCCTCCGCTTGTGTACTTCGGTTTACGTTCACGTGGTTTCGTTCACCCGCTTAAAAAGATTTTGCACAAAGTCGGTGCAGCTGCGCGACGCAGTCTTCGACTTTGTATTGTGGCTTGCCGACCCGCCACCGCTTGTGCACTTTCGTTTACGTTCACGTAGTTGCGTTCGTCCGCGACGCGATCTCCGACTGCGTTGTGGCTTGCCGACCCGCCTCCACTTGTGTATACCTTCATTTACGTTCTGCACTTCACTCTTTGAATGGTGTTTTACTGACTGATATTTTATTTCATCTGTTTTTTATCGGTCACATGTGTGACATTTTTCTTATTGCAATAAAACTGACATTTTCATAAATGTTTGTTGAAAAAAAAAGTCCAGTTGTGTTTTGATTGAGCATTCTTGTTTAAAAGGCAACACTGCTCCTAGAGCTTTTTGTTTAACTTGTGATTCAATGCAAATTAAACTTACATAGCTTATCTGCCATTACAATCTGACTACAAATATGTACTTGGTTCTGATGCAACCTAATTAGGTTTGGTAGTATTGAAAATTTAATTTGCAAAGTTTATGGGAAGGATTAAGACAAATTGAAATACTGAAATAAGAAAATAAACATATATCAGTGAGTAAAGGGTGTAGATAGTTCACTCAGAAATAATATAAAAAACATCCACTGACCCATTTTACTTCGTTTCCAAGAGAATATTTCAAGATAAGAGACTTGTTTAATGAAAATCGTTCAGGACAAGACGATAAGTGCATGTCAATCTTCAAAAACCACAATTAAAAAAAAATGTTTTCTTAGTATATTTTTGCCTCAAAGAGCAGTGTCTCCCCTTAATTCACATCAAATAGAAAATATTTGTTTTAAAAAATGTTCTTATTCGAAACTACTATTCGTATTCGAAAAATATTCGATTCGATTCGATTCGTAACCTTTATTATTCGATTCGATTCGCTTCGAAAGATTTTGATATTCGCACACCTCTAATGGATAGATAATGGCCACAGAGTGGTGCCAACTTGTCTCCGACCCAAACTTTTTAAGAAAGCGACCTTTGTATTCATCGGAGAAGGAACCGAGCCCCTGAAAGCAGCCTTTGTATCAATCGAAGGGGGAAGCTAATCCCCGAAAGTCGTCTTTGTTTCCATCTGAGGGAGACTCTAATCTCCCTCCCGTGGCTTCCGCAATGCTAAGTCAAAGTCGAAAGATAAAGCAAATATGTACAGAAAGGCAAGACTCTCCTCGCGCGTTGGCCGCAACGTCACGGAAACGATGGGACGCTATTGGATGGGGTGGCAGGGGATATATGATTCCCTTTGAGGGGCATTTGCCGCTACCTTCTTGACTTGTAGCCTACTATACACCTTTTCTGCGTGGGCGCCGCCATCTTAAATTCTGGAACTTCCGGTATGCGTGAAGACATCGCTTTCTTCTCGCCTCGACAGTAGAACGTGTTAACATTTTAATTGCAACCGTCAGTCGTTCTTGTTATGACCCTTCTATACTTTTTTACTTGTTCGGGGTTGTAATCTCTTGCTTTTTGTTCGGAACGCATACCGGATAGGGGGACAACGTAGATGGGTGCGTGGCTAAACGAAAAGGGTGTATAGTCTAGACCATTGGACTCCGAACCCCGGCCTACGGGCCAAATCCGGTCCCGCGGAGGTCTTCCGAGCGGCCCGCGGCAGGCTTCCAGCAGACCCGCTGATACCGGCGCAAAATAGGGAGTTTTAGCAAGTCGTTTTTCAAGCACACGGTTCCGAAATCACGAACGGTACAGCTGGTCCGTTCCGTGAAACCGTACGTGAAATTTGACATACTTTAGCGAATCGTGAAAGTTGCGCGACCGTGTAAACGATGATGATGATAGGGCTTAACGGTGGCGCCAATCTTCTAGTGAGCATGCGAAACATTAGGCAACGTGTAAATCCGTGGCGGACTGACAGTGGTGGCGGGTGCGGCTCGTGTTTCCGGCGTGCGACTGATGTAAACAAGACGGCCGATGCAACATTTGCCGGTCGGAATTTGAAGAACTGCGAAGCTAGATGGAGTAAAAAGCAGGGTGTAAGATAGACAGGTGGGGAAACGAGAGCCAAATAGAGCGACCTGATTGTGTACTCCCCCGGGTTTCTCTTTTCCTGTGGCGCCATCTATGTGGAGCACCGCGAACTCTCACTCCGGGTGGCCGACCAAGTGGGGCGACCGGTGGCGACCGGCTAAACTGACGGAGATTTTTTCTTCTCGCCGCAGCGCCATCTGTCGCAAATCGAGGGTACCCGCAAGCAGACGAGTACACAATCTGGTCACGGCGCTGCGGTAGGCCTCTATGGGCCGTTTCCCCACCTGTCTATCTTACACCCTGGCAAAAAGTATCTAAACGACCGTAAAGGTATGTGCTGTGTCTCCATCATCCTGAACTTGAACGATCGTTCACGTTCTGTGCCGTCGAACCAAATCATTTCGTCTGCTCGCGGTCGCCACGGCAGCTAGTCTGCCCGCAGACCGCAAGAATTTACTAGCATGCGTTGTTTACAGCATTCACGATCGCTTACCATTGTGAGCAGTCCTCGAAATGATTTGGTTCAACCTCTCAAATGAAGCAGACTAACAGGACGGCAAATCTCCTCCCGCTGTCCTAAGCCTAACGCTCGGCTGGGTCGGCGAAGGCAGTCGCCGAACCGACCGCCATCTTTGTTTTTACCCGAGTCGTGAACGGTGCTGGCTGCGTTCCGGTGACGACTCCAGCGGCCGGAATGGGAGAAACGAACGAGAAGAGCCTCCCGACGTCCCGAACGACTCGCGCGCGCATGCGCAGTGGCGTCGCCGATGCGTTGGAGGGCGAACCGTTCGTGTGGAAACGACCTGCTAAAACTCCCTAATAGGACAACGCGCATCATCCGCAAGAACAAAGTTACAAAAAAGAGAGAAACTGTTTACCGTAAGGCATGTCCTTTCGTCATATTATTAATTGGGCATTGTCACCAACCGGATACACATTCCCGCTCCGCTGGTTCATATGTAACCATGTATATGTCCAAATTCACTTTACGTTCTCATGTATATCGTGCTTTGTGTTCTGTATTGTACCTACTGCACACAGCAGCATCACTTCTATCATTCTCACTAGTCGTCTGCACAGTGTGAACGTGACAAAGTTCCTTTACGCTTTGCTTTGGGCCTGTGGCCCTAAACTCGTCAAACACAAGTTAAAGCCGAAAATTTGCGGAGCGCGCCGATTGGACTTCGGCGAAAAAAGTTTGGCGTCATCGTCGCCAGAGTCTAATTGGTACCTCTCCGTCAACTTCGATCCTAACTTTGTAATTGACGAGTTTAGGGCCGCTTGGTGTGTTTTTGGGGCTCCAATTATTGTGTAACGTCATGTCTAGTTAATTTGGGCATTTCACAGCAAAGTGTATGTAGTCTTCCACCTTCTATAAATCATTTTTAATGCTTACTCTAACTTTAAAATTTGCTTTTAAATGATGATATATCTCTTACAATTATTTATTTGGTGTTTCGTCATTTATTTATTTTCCGGCACATCAAGACAGCGACAGAGCCTCCATCCGGCCCCTTAGCCAAAAAGTTTGGAATCCCTGCCCTAGACTCTCTCTTTCTCCCTCTCTCTCTCTCTCTATATATATATAAATATATATATATATATATATATATATATATATATATATATATATATATATATATATATATATATATATATATATATATATATATATATATATATATATATATATATATATATATATATATATATATATATATATATACTTTTTTTTAGGATTACGAGTTTTAGGAGCCGCTGCTGCTTCGCGTGTTTTTACTGACCCTTAGAGAAGAAACCGAGCTTGTTTCGAAACGTCGTGTTTCCTTTCAGGATTCAGTTACGAGCTATATTTTTGGGACTCTTTTCGCCCAACGGGCAGGTTTCTGACGAATATGTTTACTTGCATGGTTGTACTATCTCGCTCAATTCGACATTTGTATTTAAAAAAAAATGACTGCGTGCTTTTTTGCAGCATTAACCGTAAGCGTGCTCGGTATGTTGACGACTATGAAAAGCTGAGGAGCAAACGAAATAGGATATGGAGTTACTTGAGGTAAGCAAATATAAATCTTATCGTGCGAAAGTACACAGTTAAACGCGCAAATCTCTGTCCAATAAAGGTTGGGCACATATTTGTTGATAGTGAGAATAAATAATGCGCGGACGCGTATATAGGGGAACAAGTTGTTGCTATACTTGAAAGCCAATTTGAAAAGCACGTTTCTAATCTCTAAATTTAGACCGAGTAATATTTAGAAAAAGTCATACTTCTGTGAAAGGAGCTCTTGCATTAAAACAAAAATAGCAGAAATTAAATTAAAATGTGATATTTTAGTCTATTTATGCCAATTCGAAAGCTTTTTATATTTTAATTTAGTTTCGGATGCTTTTTGGCGTAATCGTTTAATCAGTACTTTACTAGGGCGTCCTCACTATATTCTGCATGATGTATGGATAGGGCATTAATATCGAGATAAAATCACTGCAATATTATTGATCTTTGGTTTTCCGAAGGCCTTTTCACATTTTTTTTATGTTTTGTTTTAACCTTCTGATAATGTAATTTGCATTGATTATATTATATCTATATGCATATATCCCTGAATATGAGATAGAAACGAATGAAACGATAAAGATTTCGAACCTGAACGATAAGCTGTTTGCAATACACTTTCCCTTCTTCAATTCTTTTTTAATAATTTTTGACCCCATAACTTGGCATTGATAGTCATGCTCCTGCGTTAGTAAAATTTGCTGTGAATGCGTGTTTCAGGAAGTGTAACAAGAAGTACAAATCAGTGTCAAGGCCTGATCATTACTACCAAGTTCCATTATATAGAGGTAAGGTTTAATGGGCCTTTGTACAAATACAACATTTGTTTGGACCCGCTTAACTTCGAATACATCAAAATTATTAGATAAGGTGTTTAATGGGACCGGCCGATGCGTCTCCTCGCGTTAGCAGACAGCACCTTGGTAAAACAACGTTGGTTATGCGCAGTACGGTCAAAGAACCACGAGAAAGAGGGATAAATGCATATCTACAAAGTGAGGCAGAGACAAGTGGCAACCTGTGTACGAAGAAATTTGCGAATTTCACGGAGTGAATACGGGTCGAACAAGAGACGAATTTTGCACTACGACACGTTAGCCTTTGCGTGCGGCGCAACAGTCACTATGGCGCCGCGAAAAGTGCAAACGCTTCCTGACAGGATTCGCTGCATTTTCGTAGCAAATTCGCACCATGGGTTTCTGTATTCATAAGATAACTTTATGCGACGATGTTGTTTTTTCGTTGATTTGGGGTGCAAATGTAATTCTGCTACACACACGGGGGTAACAAGTGGCGATTATGGAAGTTTATGAACCATGCCAGTAAGGATTTTCGGTTATAAATTCAAACCAATGTCCGGGCATTTCTGCTGCGATAGTTTTCACAGCCCTAAATAGCTTAATCCTGCAAGCATTGCAAATACTTACGCCATAAGGAGTGATTTTTGTTATGCCGACTGGTAGGACTAGATATAGATAGCTGTAAATGTTGGCAACCTAAGAAAATATAAAAAAAGCGTCCGCGTCGGCTATTGTTTTATGTCTTACATTTCTCGGGATTTGGAAGACCAGTACATGCAACGCACCCTATCACTTTCTTGTGCATAGGGAACACCGTGTTCGCTTCTTCATAAAATGCGCTTTTTGACAGATTGAAAACTTAATGTGGATATTATACGCATGTGCTCTCTTTCAGATGAACTATACGGAGCTTACTGGGATTAATAAACAGTAACAACAGCCTCCGTAAACCGATAACAATTCTCGGCACTCCGAGGGGCACAAATAAACAAGTTTCAATACGTATGAGTGCACATTATTCATATGCAAAACATATATATATATATATATATATATATATATATATATATATATATATATATATATATATATATATATATATATATATATATATATATATATATATATATATATATTTGTAACCAATATTAAAATGGACAGCAGTAACATCTTTTTACGCAATAGATTTTCCGTAGAGATTTTCCAGACACTCCTGATGAGTCAGTGTGAAGCTCTGGTGAGTCCGTCGGCTGTTCAGTCATCAAGGCAGAAAAGTCTGAGCACAATTTCGCTCCTCAAAGCTTCTTATCCACATCTGCCGTCCTAGAACCACCACCGACCGCCAGAACGCTTCGACTCATCACGCAGACGCAGGCCGTCGTCACTTCCAGCGTCCCGTTGACCAACTTGGCCGAATTCTGCTTCCTGTACGCTACCACCAGCGTCTCCTTCATCTCCAGACAGCGGTAGTCCCCCAGTTTGCTGCACAGGCTACCCAAGCACTTGCACTTCACGTTCGGTATCTCCGACGGTATCCTGTCGGGGTCTTTGTCGACGCTCCTCGTGAACGTACACGTCGCCCTATCCCCGACGTTGTAAGAGTACGGCGCGACGTCGCAGTCCTTCGAGGCACTCTCCACGGGAGTACCCGGCGTGCTCCCCTCAAAAGGCGGGAGGAGACGAAACGAGCCACCGACTTTCTCGTAGGGTTGGAGATCCAACGAAGTGACATAATAGAAAAACGTCGCACAAATACACACGATCCGGGCGACATTGTTCTCTCCAAACCTGTTGGAGCGGGCACGGCAGAATGGAGATCGCTTCCACTGGCCCAGACGCTTTTATCCGGTCGACACGATGCGTCAACAACGAGACGCCATTGGTGCGGTAGACCGGACGTTGCGAGGGAACGAGCAGAGTGATCACGATTGAAGCGTAACGCACGTTGGAGATTGCGAGCGAAGGGAGGTTATATCCTGGTTTTGACAAGAGGAACGTAAAACGCATATGCGGTAAACATGAGCGAAGATATGCGGGGGAGGGAGATTGCCAAAGAAACTTTTTACTTCTTGTTTGTCTCCGGGAAATCCCTTCAATCGAGGAAACCGCGAGTACATCGTATGGGAAACAGGTATGGACAGTCCCACGCAGGACGTCTTATTATAGCGGAAGCTGCGTATATTACCGTAGTGAGCGACCTTGACTTCCTCTACTTGATTTGGAAAATAAAACTACGCTGGATAGAGGTAACGTAGTGTCGCTTGCTTACCTGCTTAGTCGGGGGGGACTAAATACGATTGCTGGCAATTGAACTTTAAGATAGCGTTTAAAAACAAGCAATAATCTCGTAAGGTAAGGAGCAAAGAAATCACTTCATTAAGTGACAACTTAAAAAGAATAAGTGCGTGTCGAGCCCCGGGCAATTTATTATAGCCCGGTGTTCAATGTGGGCCGTCGTATTGCGGCATCAGCAGATAAGATTGCCGAAGAACAAATCCCGAACACAGAATCATGAACCACGACCTGTGTTTGTTGAGCTGTCATACACTGTATTATTTATCTTTGCCCCCCCCCCCCCCCCCTGAATTGCTTATGATTTCTTTGCTTAGTTGCTTGCTTGCTTTGCTTACTTTATTGCAACACTCCCGGAGCTTAAAACTGTTGAGAACGCTTTTAAAGAGTACGGTTTTCAGCCAATATCGCCTTCACAAATTTTCTTGTAATTTTGTTTATTTGTTTCTTTTTAGATTTTATGCTTTTACCAACTGTGTCTAAACCTTGGTTGGCAGGCGTGTCGAACGCAAAGGTTATCTCTACGTTCACATTCGAGAGAATCATCGGATGGTAATGCCCGAACAATCATACCAATCCCATTGTGTGCACTTGTTTTCCGACACGTCGTGCAGATAATACTTTTATACACTTATATCGCCGCCTCGAGAAATGAAAACAACAAGGCCGCTATGTTGGAATTTTTATTAAAAGAAATGATATGCTACTCCGCGAGGCAAAAAAAAAAAAAATATAAAGGAAGAGGATGACAAACGTTAGTATATTAGTATTCTTGAAAACATCTACTAACAGGGGCATTTTTACTTTGCACCATGTCATGGATGTGTTAACAAAGCATTTACTTAAATATTTTTTATATTCACGTCGATATAAGTATATTTCTGTAGAAAATAATATTTATGTCAAAATTGATTCAGAAATAATGAAGAGTCGTGATATATCAGCATAATAGTATTGAATATATTGTAACCCTTATGTATGAATGTCTTATCTTAAATTCTGTGCGACTGTGCGTGTGCGCGCAGTTGTTTGTTCTGAAGTAAATAAATGTAATAGAGTGGTGTTATGGTATACATTCGTATTAACGCCACAACTGGTTATCAATGATGAGAGCGTCATTGGCGGCATCGATAGGCTGTCGCTTCCTACCTTTGGTGGATGCACGATCTTTCTATCGCTCGTGATCGAGATCGTCGCTGTTTCGTGTCAACGAACATGGTTGGCGCAATATCTTGCTAATGTCTGTGGTGCGATAGTTTTCCTGCCCAATAAAGCGGCAACATAGAAATCACGCAATCTTCTAGAGTGCCTTTCTGAGGTGCGATGAAAGTGATTGACCTGTGATGATATAAATAGCTCACATCATCCCACTGTAAACGACTTTATTTTTGCGAGCTCGATATTTTGCTTATTTCGGGAATAGATCGCGGGCGGAAAATTTTGTGATGAGGAGTGGTTTGCTGTGTATCCCTTGCCATAGAGTAAGTATATTGCGGGATATATTTTTCGCAAAATATTGTCAGGAATGACAAGTGATGATGCGATAATAACTGAAGAAACTAAACGTTTAATGGGGGCGAACTTGTGCCCAAAAAGAAAAAGGAAACAGAAAGATAACAGCAGAGCGTCGCGGGCGTCGGAGTCGGCGAAACAGCAGGATCGAACGCTGGGGCGAAAACTGACTCGGCTTGCCAGGCGGAGCCCCTTTATGTACGCGCGTGGGCTTCAGGAACATTCGGCGTAGAAGGTTCGGTCCGTAGAACATTCTAACCTCGAATCAGCAAGGCGGCTCTCGAATTTACTAGAACATCACATTACACCGTCAACAAAAATGTATAGGCGCGGCCAGGAATCGAACCCTAGCCTCCTGCGTGGAAGGCACGCGCGATAACCGTTAGGCCACGAGCGCGGTGCCTGCGTGGCCAGCTGCGCTCGCGGCAATATTTCTTACTTTACTTTAATAACTGATAAAAAATAAAAAGGAGACATTGGCTGCTGCTATAGCAGCGCCGGCTACTCCTTGCGGCAATATTTCAGTTGAGAATATCGCGAAAATTTTTTTCTCGTAGAAATGAAGTCGTTTACAATAGTCAGGTACGCTCATTTGCCCCCCAAAAGCCTCTGTGGGGCCTGACGGGTCAACCCGCTTCACCGCGCAAACCCACGCCGCACTTACATCAAGGTGGAAGTTCTCCGAAAGAAACCGAAGAAGTCTCGTCCCCTCCCCCGGCCGGTGCCGATTCCATCATGAAACGCAACACAGCGATCTGGCGTTGCTCAATCACCCCTGGAATTACACGTCACCGCTCGCGTCAAGCAAAATGGCAGCCTTGTTTGTCCCCCAGCTTAATCCGGCCTGACAACGCGTGCGTTTTGTGCCCTCGAACCGGAGAGCCGGAGAAGGGTGGATCAAGATAAAGTACCAAATACTTTCAATCAAATGCATTTGCAAGATTGAAAATTACCACGAAAAATATTCGAAATGCAGTGTCTTGAAGGGGCGGTGCAACGAGTTTCGGACTTGGGCCAATTAACTGCGGAAATTAATCTGTCACCTATAAAACGAAGAATAGAAAACCGTGTTCTCTTGCAAGCGCTAGTTTTTTATTTTTTTTATATGAAGCAAAGTGAAGGTCAACGCAGTGATTTCCCTACACACTCCCTAGGGGGCTGTACACATCCCCTTGTTTTTCTGAAGGCACCCCCTTAATTCGCGACGACTCGTCTATTCTCAGCATAGCGCACACCAGCTCGGAGCCCGTGAAGCGAAAGCTCGCGCTGCAGAACCCAGGGATCAGGGGCTCAATCCCCAGCACCTGCCCGTTTCGATCTGGACGAGCATCGTACCGGCGTGCGTCAGCATCACTACTGCGTGGTGAACGTTAAAGACCCCGGGTTAGCGGTTGTACCGCACTGGCTAAATTGCTCATCTGCAGCTGAGATACCAGACACCCACTGAGGCAGACTAGCTTCCGGCTGTATAAACGTACACAAAACAATTTGCCCCTATTCTCAATACCTCCCCACCCCCCTCCTAAATATTTAGGCACTCCCTCCTAATTTCAATTCTTGGGAAAACCCCTGGGTCAAAGCGCCTCTCAACATTCAACGTCGCCTTTCGAGTGACGTACTCTGGGGATCACGTGGTGTTCCCTTGGGTTCTCTCTTCAGAGACCCCAGCCGCTTCCTCCGCGATTGTCGACTTTTAAAGGATTAGCATCGTCGAAGGTCACGGCGAGCGATTGACACAAAAGACGGTTCGCCACGGGGCTGACGGCGAATGTAGCAGCGGAGGGGGACAGGTTTTTGTTGCCTCCCGCGTATCCCCCAGTGACGCTGTCACCGTAGTTCCCGTAACAGCCACACGCGGCTGCAGATCGGCAAATAATTCGTTTTTTTTTTTTGCGATTACGCTGTGGAATAGCAGTTTATCGGGGCAAGGTGACATGTTATTGGTCACTTGTGTTTGGATAAACAATGTAAAAAATAGAAACTGCCAATTCTTTGAACATTAAAATCGTTGCACTCCCCTTTAAGTAGAGTGTTTGAAATAGTAGGCACAAGTCTGGTACGAAGTCAGTTTCCCCGTTAAGTTTAGCGGTAATATAACAAAAATATAGGTTTCTCACCTCCCGAAATGACTGTTCAGCGAGTTCGAAACAAGTTGAAACGATCGCTCCTTAGATGCTTTATTTCATGCAGTGGGATAAAGTTCGCTGTCGAAGTTCACTTTGGAGATACAGGTCGCTATCAATCGTTGTTTACACTAAGACATGTTAGCTACCACATACAGGTAAGTTTAGTTATAAGGGTATCGGATTTGAGGAAATGCATGCACTCGTCATGATGGCATGTTCCAACCCAACCCCTGCTGGTTTTCGTATGGACTGACACTATACCGGCACAAAGTCGTTCAAAAATGTTCCCGCACCATGCACAGTTAAAACTTAGCTATCCCATATTTATTAACTTTATGAAGCAATCGCACGCCTCATGGAACCACAATGTGAGGTTTTCAATGGCGCTCCTCACATTCTTATCTGTGAGGTATGCAATAGCATAATAGCAGTAAGATTACGGAACATTTCCATATAAGCTTATCGCATCTTTTACTTGTTCTGCGAGTATCTGCGTTCTCACGTGTGTTTGAAGAGCGGAAAATTCTGACATCTGTTATCGTCGAGTGCGTTAGCTAAGAGCAAGAACAAGGTTATCAAGGAGAAAATTGTTCCGATTTCCGGATAATCGTGCTTTCCCCACTTTCTTACTTCATTCGAGTGCGCTTCAGATTATAGGTTATTCACGATGAAGAGATATATCAGACACCTTTATTATATTTCGAAACAGCGGTCGAAGATCGCCGCTGCGAATATCACCTAAACATGCGATGTCGCCTCATGTACAGCTTGGTGTAACGCCGTCCGATCAAGCTTAATATAAAACGGGGCACTACCTATATTAAGATTGCCGGTAAATGTTAGGACACATAGTTACTTGATAAAAACAACAGCGAGGAGTTTCAGTAAATTTTAATAGACCAATTGCTAAATTACCCAGGCATCAACGGGAATGCTGGGAATGGAGGTCTATGCGCCGCACTTGCTGGCGTCTGCAGCAGTAACAGTTCTAAAGCAAAAGCCTAAAGCAAATGGCGTCTTGCACGCGCGTTTGCCAACACTTTATTTTGGTTATTTACTTAGAATCTTATTCAAGCACCTGCGGCGCGTAACCTTACAACGTTCAAATTATCCCGAAATAGACTTTAAAAAGAACGAAAGTCTGCTAGAACAAGATACTTTAGCAATTACTTGTGTCTTCCGCATTGCAAATGGACGTAACGTGGAAAAAAGCTTAACAGTGTTCTAAATCGTTCTCATAACACCAAACAAATTGAAAAAAAACCTGAATGGCATGGAACTAACCTAACGACCACTAGCAAACGATTGTAATGATCATTTTGTAAACTTAGCCATATGCCTAGTAAAAACGCATGCGGGTTTATTGAACATCGAAATGCAAGCTCGATCTCTCTTCAACCTACTTCACATACGGCAAGGGACGCAAACATTTTTATCGCTAAAAAAACAGTTCAAGCTGTGACCGTGATGACATGCAAATAGGTCCGATAAGATAAGTACTATATTTCATATTTCCCCGCTTGACGTATATCTTTTATCTGTGCGTGCAGCGAGGGTCAGCGTTTTGTACAGAAATGGTGATAAGAACGATATGGGTAGCTATTCAGGCCCATTTCAATTTTATTGATATTCTCGAAAGGCATTGACAAAATTCTGCGTTCACGTCTGGTAAAGTTCTCATAAAAACATAGTATATTACTCCATCACAGTTTGCTTTTCGTAAATGCCGATCTACAGAACTTGCACTTTCAGAACAAAAAGTATAAATTTTGCGAAGTTTCGAGGATAAAAAATGGCACTTGGAATCTTTATCTACCTCAGCAAAGCATACGATCCCATAAACCACAATATATTAATAAGAAAGCTAGAAAGGTATGGTTGTCGTAGACACGCCTCAGCCTTAATTGCGTCATATCTTGCTCATCGTACAAATTCGTTCTTATGAACGGCTACTGCTCTGTTGTAAAACCAATCTTGTCCGGAGTTTAACAGGGCAGCATTTTGGGACCATTCCTGTTTAACTTAAATGGCAACGATATTGAAAACCTGAACAAAAATATTAAATATATAATTTATGCCGATGATACGAATTTATTGTTTTCAGGCAACTGCTGTCTTGAACTAATAATTAGTGCAAATAAAAGTATCAAAGACCTTGTTACATGTAGTTGTTCTAATGCTTTGCAAGTTAATGATAACAAAACAAAGAGCAAGTCAATTTCGCTCTAAAACAATAACGATAATAAAATTACTCCTATTGTCTTAAATTAAGAAATACTAGTTTTGTTTCAAGACACTTGGTGTGATTTTCACAAGTTGAATGAGATGGAATGAACATGTAATTATATTTTGGTAAAACTGTCACGCGTTGTTGGTGCGATGTACCGTCACCGACATATCCTACCACCAAATGGGAAATTACTAATATAGAATTCATTATTTCGTTCTTATATAAATTATTGCCATGTAGTCTGGGGTAATACCACAAATACAAATTTAATTAAAATTATTGTCTTATGGAAAAAAATTTAAGAACCATCTGTAATGTATGATATGACCATCCTAGCGAACCTCTTTTAGAGGACTTGAGTATGATGCCTGTCAATTTTGTGTATAAATATCGACTGTGTGTGACATATAAATCATACGTACAAAAAGAGTTCATAGTTTTCTTGAACTTGCGTTCCTAACACCAAGAGTGACAACTTAATCCACCCGTAACACGAAGTAGCTGGAAGCTCGAAAATTACAAAACAACGTAGGGTGAGCAAATGTTGTCAAGTACACTTCCTAAATTACTTAACTATTTTGAAACCCAAAACATCTATCTTCCTACTTCATCAGTACAAGATCCCCGAGCATTTTATTTTCTTGAAATATGACTTTTGAGCAAATGCATAATATTAATCATTGAAACCTTGTTTATAATAACCATGTTACTTTCTGTCCGTTTGCACTGAGATATACTCTTCCTGTATGTATTATGTTTGTTGTGTGCAGTACATTTTTAGTTATATTAATTTTTGAACTCTTCAATTTGTTTTTGTGCTTCGTTTTCACGCGTTTTTATGCGTTTATTTTTCTGTTACGTTGCTGCCAAATGTAAGGGAGGAGGGCTAGACAAGTTGCATCATGCTGCTTGTCTCCTCAGTCTCCCTACGTCATTCACTCTTTTGACGGAATATTATTATTATTATTATTATTATTATTATTATTATTATTATTATTATTATTATTATTATTATGACATTAAGAAGAAGAAGTCCCCGAGAGCAGTCGTTCTTTTCGATTGCTCTTCAAATTTCCACTAGTTATTCGTTATATTTCAAGCTCATCAACAGCCTGCGAGCAATCCGCTACAGAAGTCAAGTCCTGGCGTCATCACGACCAGGTCACCATCGTCATTCGTCGACCGCCTGCTCCGGGCGAGCTTTTGCAGCCTAACCGTACCTAACCTCCCTGGCATCCATCGCCAGCTCCACGCCACCTTTCTGGGTACGAAGTGCTTCTCGAGTGAACTCAACACCACTAGACGACCTGCGTGTCAAGAAGCACGGTATTTATTCCTCTTTTCTATCGCTATCCTCCCATGTCTTCTCAATCTCCATCAAAGTGTGCTAAGTGCCACGAGAAGATTGTCAGCGATGGTCGCCATATGTCCTGCGCCGACTGCAAAAGGTCGCTTCACCTGGGGAAGATGTGCTCCGGTGTTGCGGAAAGCACCTTCAAAACTATGGGTGCTGGGAAAAGGGAGATCTGGCGCTGCCGTCTTTGCCGACAACAGAGCAGTGTGGCTGAGTCACAAAATGAGTCACAGTGTGAATCTCCGTTGAGTGGTGACCAGTTTCGATCACTTGAATCGAAGCTGGAATGCCTTACCTTGCTCAAGACAAACGTTGAGTCCCTCCTTGAGTTACCATCCAAGATCGATCAACTCTTGACCTTAAAGCCGGTAGTGGAAAACCTCAAATCTACCGTAACGGAGGTTCAGAAGTTCATTGACTTTTTGTCAGACAGGTATGACTCCCTATTAGCGACTGCCACCACCAACTCCGCCTCAATAACAGAGCTCCGCAATGAAACAACATCTTTAAGAACAGTGATAGCGGAGCAGTCAGAAACCATTCAACATCTCCAAGAGGAGCTCAATGACAACGAACAGTTTAGTCGTCTCTCCAATATAGAGATCCACGGGCTGCCTCATTCCCCAAACGAAAATCTGACTGTTGTTGTAGGCGACTTAGCCAGTCAACTTGGCCTTCCTGACTTCCATCCAAGAGACATTCTAACAGCGCACCGTACACCATCTCGACGTGACATCCCTCCGCCTATACTGATTAGATTTTCTTCGATGACAGTCAGGGATCAATGGCTCACCGCAAGAGGAAAGCTGCGGACTCTTGCAGCCAATGGGTCACTGCCAAAACTGTTCGTCAACGAAAACTTGACCCGAAAGAACAAGGAACTGTTTTGGAGGGTGCGTGAGAAAGCAAAGGCAAGGCTATACAAGTTCACATGGGTCAAGAACGGTAAGCTGTTCACAAAGAAGACAGAATCCTCTCCAGTTGTCCGCATCCATCGACTGGACGACCTGGAAAAGATTGTTTAATCTTTCTCTTTGCTAAACGGCTCTGTGAACAGGGAATGAAAACCACTTAGAGTAATGGAAGTACAGTTTTGTCGGTGCTCGGATTTTTCGTCCCTTCAAGGTTTCTTGTACCCAGTGAGTGATAGCGCTCTTGGTCTATTACACGTGAACATTAGGAGTATACGCAAATATTGGGATCAGTTTATAGCAACTGTGAATGATACAATAGAATTGTTCGATGTTTTTGTACTAACAGAAATCAATGTCAAAGAGGACTTCTGCAATGAGTTCCAGATACCGGGTTATAAGGCATTCTTTTTAACACGCACAATTGGACGAGGAGGAGGAATTGCTATATTTGTTAAAGATATCTGGTGTGCTGAAAGACTTGATGTAGATTTTCTTAGTTGCGAGTCACTTTCACTGAATGTATCGAATTCTAAGTGGTCGTTGATGTTGCTAGCTTTTTACAGGCCTCCGTCAGGTAATATTTCGACATTTTTGAGTGAACTCCGAGATACGCTTCACAGTTTTCAGTCTATCGATGATATTTGTCTAATAGGCGACTTTAACATTGACACGCTTAAACCCTCCAAGTCTATTGTTTGTGATTATCTTAACCTATTGGCACTCTTTGGTATTGAAGGTTTAATTCTTGCTCCTACCCGAGAAGAACTTTTAGAAGATCATCTTGTAGCGTCATGCCTTGATCATATTAATGTACGCGTACCGGATATAGTTGCAAAATCAGCAGTAATAGAGCAAAAACTTTCTGACCATTACTTCGTGGCATGTCAACTTATGCCACAACTCAATGATAAATCACCAAAAGCGACAACAAAAATAATTGAAATAATTGATCGAACGAAGTTTGATAACTTGGTTAGGGCGAACGATTGGAACATTTTGTTATCTACTGACGACTTTGACGACGTTTACAGAAGGTTTAAAGATCAATTTTGTGCACTCAGGATACAAGCAAAAAAGGTCATTACTGTGAGGAGACGTCGAAACGAACACGACTGGCTAACTGGTGACATTCTGCTAGAAATTAGGTCTAAAGATGCCCTTTGGGCACGATGCCGACGTTCTCCAAATAATGCTCAGTTGAAGACAGAATTTCGCAGTACACGAAATCGTTTAAACGCGCTGATACGTTCGGCAAAAAGAAAATACTTTCGAGATCAATTTTTTAAAGCAAGGTCGAATATAGCACATACTTGGTGTTTGGTGAATCAACTACGAGGCAAGGGGATTAATAGATCAATTGATCACACACTTGAGAAAGCATTCGGTCACGATACAACGCAAATGGTTGAGGATTTTAATAAGTTCTTCGCTAAATTCTCCGGAGTAGCCCGTGATGATGCTCTGTTTTCAGCAGGGACTATAGACTCAAATGTTTCCTCGGCTTTCCTTCCCGAGATGACGGAGCTTGATGTAAGAACTACGCTTTTCAGTTTCAAATCAAACAAGGCTCCTGGTATAGATGGCATCAGTGCAGAAGACCTGCGGAGAAATTATGATTCTATAAAACACGTGCTCCTTTATATGTTAAATGGTTTCATTTCCCGTGGAAAAATCCCGGATGATTTAAAGAGTGCTTTAGTAAAGCCGTTATTCAAAGGTGGAGAGCGTAAAAAACTTAACAATTACCGCCCAATTTCAATCTTACCTTGTATAGTGCAAATTTTGGAAAAGCATATCCTCAATACTATGACGTCGTACCTAGATAACTTTGATATCCTATCGCCTAGGCAATATGGGTTCGTCAGTGGCCGGGGGACCCAGCCACTTCTGGAAGATTTTGCTGATGAACTGCATCTTGCTTTTGAAAGGCATCAGGTCGCGTGTGCACTTTTTATTGACGTGGCGAAAGCATTTGACACGGTCAACCATAGCATTCTACTTAAAAATTGCATAAAATTGGTTTCCGCGGCCCATTCCTTTCTCTGCTTCAGAACTTTTTGAGCGGCCGTACACAAGTAGTTTCTATAAACAATAGCCGAAGCTCCAAAGTAAATTTAAAAGCTGGGGTCCCGCAGGGATCTATTTTGTCCCCTCTTCTTTTCAACGTGTTTGTCAATGATATGTCCAACGCTGTCTCCACATGTAAACTATTCCAATATGCTGACGACACGGTACTGCTCTCGCTCCATCTTGATTATGTTCCAGCAATGACGCTACTCCAAAAAGACACTTGCTGCTTACTTGACTGGTTTAAAAGAAATTGTCTTGATGTAAATATATCGAAAACTAAACTTCTCTGCTTTCATAATCCGCTAAGAAATATAACATTTGATCATCCACTTTACATGCATACATCTGACTGTGCAGACGGCAACTGCTGCCCAGTGTCTTATGCAGATCAGGTCAAGTATTTAGGAATTGAGTTTGATAGTGCTTTGTCATGGAATTTTCATATGTCTTATATCTGTAAAAAACTGAGAAAGGTGTCATGCTTGCTCTATAATACAAGATCATTAATTCCTAAATCAACCAAAAAGATGATAGCTCAAGCGTTAGCGTACAGTGTTTTAAGGTATGGCATAACAATTTTTGGGCATGGGTCTGTAACATGGTGCCAAAAAATTGATTCAGTTTTGAAAGGAATGTTTAAGAGTATTGTCTATGGTCCATCGTCAGAAACTGAAGAAGAAAAACTAAAAACTTTAGGTTTGCCACTCTTCAATGCTTTATTGGTTCAGACTGTTGTACTGAAATATTTTTGGAATGATGACTACAAAGAACCCCATATAGTAACTAGATCCCTTCGTCGGACCGAACGTTATAAAATGCCTTCTATCACCACGAACTATGGAAAAAGAGTTCGCAATTACTATGTGCCTTCAATCTTCAATGACCTTCCGGAAAACATATATGGTGTGGACTCTCTAAAAAAACTCAAACAAGTGCTCCAAGAGTTCAATGGAACATCATAACTATGCGTGAGTGTGTGTGCGTGTGTGGTTTTTTTTTGTCTTTCTTGTTTTGTTTACATGATTATTTATTGCATCACAGTGTAGTTAATGATACTATGTGCATGTTTTTTTTCATCATATTTTATTTCATTACAGTGCAGAGGCTGCATGGTGAGCTTGACACTGTTTGTGTGGGGGATATTGTGATTTTGATCAGTAGGGTGCTGTCCCACAAGCCTTTACTGGCTTTGACAGACCCGTGCCTCGACTTGAGAAATTATCTGCACAAATAAATATATTATTATTATATTATTATTATTATTATTATTATTATTATTATTATTATTATTACTGTTAGTAACTTAACGGCATTTCATACTATTCCCAGGAAAACCGAAGGGAGCAACTTTTGTCTGTTTACAGGTTGACATTCGGAGCCTCCGCAAACACTGGGATTATTTTTTACTAATTGCTCGGGATTTGATGTTTCCCGTCGATGCTTTTATTTTCACGGAAACCAATATTCCTGAATCTATGCTTAGCCAATACACTATCAAATATTACAATAACCTTTTTTTCCCTAAAGACCAACCTACAGTGGAGGTGGCATTGTAGCTTACGTGCCAAAGATGGCAAGTCTCTACCCTCAATTTCGTATTTTCTAAAGCTGAATCCTTAACCCTCAAACTAGATTATTCCAATCTTTCGCTCTCTTTCTTTCGTGTTTCTATAGGCCTCCCTCAGAAAACGCTAGGCTATTTCTGGGTGGGATAGAACTCAACTCTCTCAACATTATCGTGTATGCAACACCTCTATTTAGTAGCGGATTTTAATATAGAAACACTAAACACAAATAACACCATCGTATGTGACTACTTAAACATTTTGTCCACCTCTGGTTTAGAATGCATAATTGCTGCCCCAACAAGAGAAGAACGCCTAGGCACTAAACTAGTCTCTTCCTGCATCGACCATACATGCATACGAGCGCCAAGCTCCCGGGTGGATAGCGTTGTGATTCATGAAAAACTTGTCGATCACTACTTTGTTGGTTATCGAGTAACACACAACTCAGCGTTCACTCTTGAACCTAAAATTTCTAAACAGGTCAAAATCATTGATATTGTATCGCTCGACAAATCAATTGCCTCATATGACTGGGATGGCTTCCTGGGCTCCGTCAACAACGATAATATTTATCCACGGTTTGTGCAGGTCTTTAACTCTTTAACTGAAGCTGCTAAACGTACTGTTATTTTGAAAAAGCGCAGACTACAACACAAATGGCTCAACTTTAGTATCCTGGAAAAAATTAAGGAAAAGGATATCTTGTGGAGTCGGTGTCGAAAGTCTCCAAATAACATAAACCTGAGAAATGAATTTAGGCAAGCTAGAAACAAAGTGAACGCGATAATTCGCTGCGCAAAAAGACAGTATTTCAAATCAAAATTTGAAGAGGCCAAGCATAGCTCCTTTAAAACATGGTCATTAATTAATCAATTCCGATGCACTGGTACTATGCAATCTATTGACCAAACTATCGAAAAAAATTTCGGCTCACTGTCATCATCCTTAGCTGAAGCTTTCAACAACTTCTTTGCTACGTACTCTGGTGTGAGCCGAAACAATGATGACCACTCTTGCACTTTGCATAACACATCATTAACATCAGCGTTTCTTCCCACTATAGAGGACACAGATCTTCATTCTCTTCTGTTTGGTTTCAAAACTAACAAGTCACCCGGGGTTGATGGCATTCGCACGTATGACCTCCAAAGAAACTTCACGAAGATTAAGAATGTTCTTTTAGTTATGCTAAATGGTTTCATTACGTGTGGTACCATACCCACTGGCCTCAAAGTAGCCATGGTAAGACCTCTTTTTAAAGGAGGAATACGATCTAAAGTTGAAAACTATCGCCCTATATCTATATTGCCAATTATAGGACAATTACTTGAAAAACACCTATTTCAATCGATGAGCAGTTTTATTAATAAGCATGGTATCTTTACGTCAACTCAATACGGCTTTATCACTGGACGAGGAACCCAACCAGCTCTGGATGACTTCTCTGATTATTTGTACTCAACATTTGAAAAAAATATGTTCGCTTGTGCTCTATTTCTTGATGTATCTAAAGCCTTTGATACTGTTAGCCATCAATTGCTTCTAAGAAAATTACAAAATTTAGGGTTTCGCGGTCCGTTTTTTTTCTTACTAGAAAGCTTCCTATCTGATCGTGCCCAACGTGTAGTAATCGGAGACTTTAAAAGCTCTCTTATTTCTTTAAAGGCGGGAGTCCCTCAGGGTTCTATTCTTTCACCTTTGCTCTTTAATGTTTTTGTGAACGACATGGCCCATGTTATAAATGGATGCAAAATTTACCAATATGCCGACGATACCCTCCTTGTCGCGCGTCATATTGATTTCTCTGATTCGCTCAACATACTCCAGGCCAACTCCACGCATTTAATGGATTGGTTTACGAACAACCTTCTAGACATTAACAGTTCTAAAACAAAACTTGTCTGTTTCCACAACCCCTAAAAAAACATCAGGGTAATGTGCAGTTCTTTCTCCATGCATCAAGCTGCAATCCTTGTAATTGTGTATCCATCGAATCAGTTGACCATGTAAAATACCTAGGCGTATATTTTGATTATGATATGTCATGGAACTCACACATGTCTTACCTTTGTGGTAAACTGCGATCTATTGCCTGTATGCTCTTTAACTGTCGAGTTTTCCTGCCTGTCGGTATTCGATTTCTTATTGTGCACGCGCTTGCTTACAGTATACTCCGTTATGGTGTAACGGTGTTCGGTAACTGTTCAGGACGGTGGCAAGGGAAAATTAATATTTTACTTAAAGGTATATTAACAAGCGTTGCATATAATACAGATCTGTCTAACAGTGCTGACATCTTTAAAAGCCTTAAACTACCGAATTTTCGTTCTCTGTTTATTCAGACTGTTGTGCGTCGTTACTTTTGGAACAGCGATTTCAAAACACCAGTTATTCCATCCCGCACATTGCGTCGCACCTCTCGTTTCGAAGTGAAGCTTTGTTCCACTCGATATGGCAAATGTATGCGGGAGTACTATGTCCCGTTTCTGTTCAACGCCCTCCCGGACTCTATTTACCAAGTTACATCATTGAAGACGCTGAAACAAGAACTCAAGTGCTTAAATTTGGACACTAGTTAACTGCCTTTTCAGGATGTGTGTATAGACTGTTTGTGAGATGCTAGTTGTGTGCTAGTTCAAATATTTTTTTTGTGTGTGAATTTTACTTTATCTTTGTACCTAGGCAGACACATATGTCCTTTTTTTAGGGTGTCATCACACAAGCCTTTATTGGCTTTGATGTACCCGTATTCACATCCTACTTCTCTCGTCTGAATGGGTCAATAAATTTATTATTATTATTATTATTATTATTATTATTATTATCACAATTAATACCACAAATACAAATATCACAATATCAGTTGTGGAGCAGAATCTCTAAAAACAACTCATTGGAAATCGAACCAGTTCAGAAAAAGTTTATTTCCATCTTTAAACATCGCTACCTTATGAAGGATGTTCATTGTTCAAGTTATGACGCAACGTGAGAGCGTGTTGACTTGCTGAGCCTGCACCGGCGTTTGCAGAATGCGGACCTATTGTTTTTGTTTAAAACGTTTGCATGGGTCGATTAATTCACAAAGCCTCTTGTCTGAAGTGTACCTTTAGGGTTCCTCGTGTGCCTACTCGGAATCAATCACCCTTTTATATTGAAGAAAAAAATAGTCTTTTAAGCCCAATTATTAGACTGACTGAGTGTTATAACCAGTCGTCTGAGAAACTCGATATTTTTAACTCGGGCCACAGGGCATTTGTTATTTCTATTGAAAACCTGTCCGGCGAGTGAATAATCATGGTGGTTCACTTTAAGATTGATTTCGGAGAGCACAGACATTGTCGGGCCTGTGCTTGTGCTACGGCTTCGTATATTATTCGCTTTGAGTGCCTCTCAAACTTGTTTTTACATTACTGCAATTTCTCTTCATGTACACAATACCTAGATATTGTATTTTGTTATCATTCAGCTCAGTGTATGTCGTGTATGGTTCTATTCAGTTACTCTATAGTGCATTGCTCTTCTGTATTTGTGTGTTTTATGCATTCATTTCCATCCAGTGTGCCAGT
>JAZHYW010024827.1:0-38064 GCA_037355805.1 Ixodes ricinus | reverse complement strand
ATCGAATCTCGAGTGGCGTATATCCCACTTTCGACCTGGTGGTAATGATGTGTCATTCAAGGTTTTGCTTCCCCTGCTTTTGCCTAGCCCGTGGAAGCTGCCGTTTACTAGGAAACGATCCCTGATGAGGGCTGTTGTACGGGTTTGCCAGCCCACGGTTGCAGGTTACCCCAGTTTAACCCAGTGTTGGACAAAATACTCGATAAAAGTATTTAAGTTAAGTTACTAAATACCTGCTTCATAAAGTATTTAAAATACTACTCAAGTTACTTTCACTGTAAAGTATCTTGAGTAGAGTACAAATACTTAGAAATGTAATTCAATTACTTTGAAGATACTTCCGCATTGCTTAATTTGTATCGACGTCATTGACAACGACAATTATACAGCTGTGCAAATCTGGTTTACCAGAATGGTTTATTAGCATGGAACAACACAAAACGGTAAAAGGTAAAGAACAAAACATCGTAGGGCTATTTTATGCATTTCAACTATAAGGAGCAGGATATTGTCACGAACGACAAGTGATGATGCGGCGAATAACTGAAAAAACTAAAAGTTTAATGGGGCGAACTTGGGCCTGAAACAAAATAAACAAAGGCTAGTGTCGCAGGTGTCGATGTCGGCGAAACAGGAGGATCGAGCGCTGGGACGAGACTGACTCCGGACCGCCACACGCAGCACCTCTTGTACCCGCTTAGGTTTCTGGAACATTCGGCGTAGAACGTTCTTTGAGTAGAACATTCGTAACCTGATCAGACGACAAGGTTCTTGAACTGACGAGAATGTCAAGTTGAAAGAATAAATAAAAGGAGAGTCCGCTCCCTGGAATCGAACCCGGAGCCTCCGAGCGAGAGCGAAGCGCGGCAACCATTCGGCCACGAGCTCGCTCGGTAACGCGCCTGGCAATACCCCAATATGGGGAGGGGTTCCGGAAGAAATGTCCCCGGGAGAAACGTCCTCGGAAAAAAATGTCCCCAGAAAAAAAAGTCCCCGGAAAATATTTCCCCGGAAAAAAAGGCCCAGGTAGAAAGTAAGAAAAAATGTCCCCAAAGGACATTTTTTCCACTGCCGTACGATCCGCTTTTGACTTTTGTCTGTAAATCTAGAGTCTGTCATTTCATTCCTGATTTTGTAACATTGCATCTCAACTGTTTTTGTTTGTTTTTCATTGTAAATTAAACATTTATAAAACTTCTGGCCAAAACCAAATAATTGTCTTTGAGGAAATTTGAGAGGTACTTGTGTATCATTTCAAATTGGTAAAAAGCGCGACACTTAACACGAACAAGCGATCGCTAGTTTTTTTTAAATATTTTTTTTCATAAACACAAAAGGTTAATTGTCATCAAAGTTATTATGGGTACTGAATGTGCTTATTTTGGGGATATAATGCAGACGGCAAAATTTCGTTCCCACTAATACTCTTTCTAAGTAAAATGTGAAAATACGCCGCTGTCATGTTCGCGCTAACAGTGTCGCGATGTGTACCTCGAGGAATCGTATATTTCCCTATTTGTTGGGGCTGTTTTTTCCTACGTGCCACACGGTGTCTTTTGGCCCAAGGACGTACGACCGGACCGCCCGAGAGCCATGAGGATCAGGGAAACCAAGAGTTCCTGTATACGCTCCCTACGGGAGCCAGAGTTCCGCGTTCATCCCTGTAGCGCCGTCTTTCATGCACATCATGTTGATCCTGCTCCTCACGTGACTGAATTCGGCGAATAGCGGCGCCGCTGTTCGAGGCGCGCGGCGCGCTCAAAAGCAGGGGTACGCACGGCGGGCGCGCGTACAACGTCTACTTTCCTGCACGACACTTGATCCGGCTATTCATGTGATTGGATCTCGGCGAATAGGCGGTGCGGCGGCACGTGGAAAACGGACGCGCAACTCTGGCTCCCGTAGGGAGCCTATACAGGAACTCTAGGGAAACCCAGAGATAGAAAATCCTTTGGGAAAATTTTTCCTACTTTCCACCTGGGGCCCTTTTTTCCAGGGGACATTTTGTCCAGGGACTTTTTTGGGGGGGACATTGTTCCCTATACACCAACGGGAAGGAGATCAGACCGTGACGCCCCGAACGGTTAACTTTAGAGCTACACGAATGGGGACAACAAATACAATGACTCAGCACTCGGCTAACATGACCGAATGCGGTGTCAGCGTTCGGCTGGAGTTCGTGTTCTCCTGTGAGTTCGAGGGGGCTCTTTTGTGCATGAACAATGCAGCATGCACGGTGCCCAGTTCAGCACAAAAGCCGAAGTGGGTCAAGCTCGCATTCCCTGACGACTGCTTTCGGGAGAGATCCTGAACTTAACGTCACTTCGTTTATAGGTAGTATTTTTACATTACACTGTGTCCCGCGCTCCATTGAAGAAGATGATATGGACATTCCCACAAGGCCTGTGGGCATGTGCACAGGCCTTATGGTGGGTGAACACCGAGGTGTGGGGACAACAAACGGTACAGAGCGCATCGCCAATAGTGACATCGCTGAATATCTCGCTCCTGCGGCGCACTTTAGACGCATCGTTTAACTAAAATCCATATTCCCTATTAGGGGAGTTCACTATAAACGAAGTTGGGATACGGATAGGAGTGGACGGATAACAAATAAAACTCACATAATAGCCACGGCAGGGGTCGCACCTTCTTCCTTCTTCAAGTAAATTGTGTTCAGAAAGGCACTAAACGTTGGGGGACGCATTGTTGGCATTTTGAGAGGTCATCTAGCTCTTAGTTCATTCCTGTCCTGTTCTCTGCTTATCAATGTTCGTGTACAGACAGGGTTCGCGAGAGCAGTAAGTGACGGACTGACGACGAAAAGAAACAAAAGAAAACCTCGACGTTTTGCCGTAGCGGGGTCAAATAGGGTATACAAGCAAAACAATTTTTTGTCAATTTTTTTTATTTCTTATTTTCTTGAAACTCAAGTCTGCACTGTTGTCGTAAATCGTTTCCTGGTCTGCGTTGCGCCTCAGTGTAGCAAGCTTTACTTCCGTAAAACCACCCCTTTTGTTTGAGGATTTCTTGGGGGAAACTCTAGGAAACAAAAGGCGCCTTTGGGAAGGCGAGGGGAAAACCTTCATTGCACGAACTTTGGGCTGAAATATGAGTCACAATCGGTAAACAAGCGATGTTTTCACGAGCTCAATCAAACTCACCCCAGCTAATCGGAGTTAGCAACAGGATTTGGTTGCTCCAAAGAATGTTCACGTTTGCTCGTGCCACGCCCACGCCACTTCATACCGAAAAACTCGGAAAATGGCGGGATGTCAAAAATGTATTTGAGATAATGAGTACAAGATACACAGAAATGTAATTAAAATAGAGTACCAAATAATCTCGATCAAAAGTATTTGCAAGATGCCAAGATACTTAAAAATTATTTGAAATACAGTATCTTGAGTACAGTATTTAAGATAGGCACATGTCTGGTTTAACCTACAGGCGGTTCACAGTTCCTGCGTCCCGCAGAAAGGCCGCACGTACTTTGGATGTTCTTTGTCACCTCCGTCCGGGTCCGCCTGGGAAGAGGATGTCTACTAGGGACACAGGGCTGCCTTGGTTGATCTTTTGATTCAACACTGCTCTGTGAGCTTTGTACATCGGGCTGACATTTAGGAGGAGGCTCTGCACTGTATCTTCTACCTTTCACGGGTGGGGCTTTGAATTCCGTCGCTTCACCATCCTGGCAATACTCCGTTCCTCTTTAAGCTGATACTACAGCCAAAACTGCATGCACAAGCTAGCACGAGCTACTGGCTTTGAGGCGTGCCTTGCGATCGCGAGCGCTCGTTCCGCGGACTAACGTTCCAAAGCCGCGACCTCGTGCTCTTGCGCTTGCTGCATTGGCTGCAGTCTGAGGTTAAGAGTGAACGTTGTATTTGCTAAGTGCGCGACCAAAAAGTGTCGCTGTGATCGGCCATCCACGACTGGCCAAACGCTAACCATGACGTCTTGAGTAGGGTTAATTCTACTTTCATTCATGAAACTAAGAGGAATGTCATACCGTCAACTTTGACGGAGTTGGTTTAAAGGAGCTGTGCAACGATTTGAACACCGAAAAAATTTGCATCTTCTACTTTTAACTGTTTACCTTGTCACAAAAGACAGAAAACGAAATCCCAACATTCTTCGAAATATTGGGATTAAGCCGCGAAATCGCAAGGTAAAAATTAGAATATTTCCCGACCTGCAGCCGCGAGCGGCGGCCATGAGAACCACGCGGCGTGACGTCACCTGGGAACTTGTAGAAAGATAGCAAGTTGTGCAAACACGTGCTCCATAAAAGGCATTTTTTCGATAAATCTGGTCGTTCCAACATAAATATAAATGCGTCAAAAGCCTGGTATCATCGGCAAAACTTTAATTTTACGAAGTTCTAGTGGCGCCTTCTATCCGAGGTCAACAAAACCGTCAGCTCTCTCTGCTACCGCGAACCGCCGCCAGAAGCCGTGGGGGGAGGGTGGCAGAGCCGGAAGGGGATAACCGGACCCGGACGTTGGCACTTTCCTCCTTTCGCCATGTTGATCGCGCGACGCAAGCACGTGGTCACGTTGATCGCGAGGGGGTGGGTTCTCGCCGCTCACTGATGGCTCTAGAGAGAGAAGGTTCACAGAACCCCGCGCGTCCCCTTTTCACGTCACAGCCAACGTGACTCGGAAGATGGTGAGGGAGTTGAGAGGTGCCGAAAACCTCAATCTTTGTAAATGTTTAAAATAAAAAAAGTGAAAGCCGTTTACAATCCCCTGTAACGCCGCATTAGAGCGCAGCTCTTGAGGACGAGGAGGGGAAGGTACGGAGAGGAGCGTATGCCCCTCCTTTTCATTCATACCCTCCGCTCCTCATCTCCTTCTCCCCTCCCATTTAGCGCGGGAACTTTTCGCTAAATTCCGGGCTATATTTAGCAGAGAATTTTTTCCGCTAAATTCAGCGGGGAAATTTACCCAAAATGCAACGCGCGGTGACGTCAAGTGTGACGTCATTATGGAAAATGTCCCATAATGCAACGCGTGGTTACGCCGACGCCGACGCCGACGCCGACGCCGACGCCGACAGCGACGCCGCTGAAGCCGGGAACGGGTGCCTAAGAGCTGCGCTCTTAAACTGGGAAACGCAGGCAAAAGCGGTCTTTTGTTCCTTACTTCAGAAAGGTCGAGACACCAACTCCCAAATTAATTAAGCAAAGCAGTGATATTGTTTCACAGATCCTTTAAGGACGCAATGACTGCAAGCTTCGACCCTGCTTTTTTCACGTACCATCGAAATTGCCACTGAAATCGATAATTCTGCATGTGATGTCACAGAAAGAAAACATAAGAGGGAACCAGCGAAACATCTGGTCACCGATAGAAAGACATTCGTGTGCGCTGTATGTGCGCTTCGACGTTGCAGAAGAGTTATTGCCGCCCGATAGAGCCAAGAGACGGCAAGTCCGGACTCCATCGCGCTCTCTCGGGCGGCCTGATGTAAGCCGTCTTGCCCTACGATCTTAGGGGAACTGCCGCCCTATATATTCACCGAGAGCGTATTGTCCTCCGTAGCCAATCAGGCATCAGCCCGTGATCTCGAAAGAATCAATACACAGAGCGCTGTCATAATAGGCCCTGGATTCCTTAGGCTGTCAGGGGCTAAAGGCCCGTTCACTCTCTTGCGACCTCTTAAAACTGGGTTCTTTGAAACCTCTTACAACGAGAGGACACACTGGCGTCATCTATTGGGTAGCAGTGTAAACTTGGCGGTCCGGCATATTTTCTATTTCTCTCACGCATTATCCTTTCTTTATTGGCTCGAAAAAAATTTTGTCAACGTTATAAACGAGCTTTTCTTATTGTTATTACGCACATTTTACCTCGGAAATACCGCAAAAACTTCGCGCTTGTGAAATGCAGTTTTAGGGTCACCGCATAGATGGCGCCAGCGTGCCAGTGTGTCCTCTCGTCCTAAGAAATTTTAAGAGGTTTCAACTAGTCTTGGCTCTCTCGGTCGTAATCGGTTGCAAGAGTGTGAACGGGCCTTAAGCGTATACGTGAGCGATGTGCTACGCCAACATCTCCTATACTAACAAGGACAACGTGCTCGGAGACTAGCCCGTAGCACAAATGGGACGCGAGAGCTCCATCAGCGATCAGCTGGGACTCGCATTCGATCACCGTACAGGTGCGGGTTCCAGCCGACCGCCGACGCAGCAATCGTGTCCAGTCAGTACGCCTAAAGCCCCTTTATGCGGAAAAGTAGCGACATCCTCTGAAGAATGCCGCCTGCTATCTTGGGCCAAACCAGGCGGCGCTCCAGTCGACGCGCGGGTGTAAACAAGCAAAACATAAAGATAAAGGTTGTGCGCGTCAGAGGAGGAGGGAGAATATGTCGCTACCCTTTTTATTCAAGGGCATTAAGTGTGCCATTCCGGATCCCGATTGATGACATATATAACCTGCAGCACCAACGCCTTGTTATGGGCCGGCCACATAATTTGCAGGATTGGTTTATGCGCAAAGAAGCTATTTTGCAGGTTTATGTGCCATTAGGGCAGAAATTATCTGCGAAAAGCGAGCAGAGATACGGAGATTCGCGGTATCTGTTCTGGAAATTGCGCATAAATCGGTTAAAAAACACGTTACTCTCAACGCTGAGCGCTATGATCGAGAATTATTTTTTTTTATTCCCAGATGTTCTATTTGTGCAGGGAGTTGTGACGATTAATAATCGCTTTTTTTAGATGATCTTGAGATGCGCCATGCCAGAAGGATTTCAACAATGGGTGAGAACTTCGGCACTTTGGTTACAAAAAGTGTTATTCCATCAAATAAAGATAATTTAAGAGACGTCATTGGAAATGAAGAAATGGTTCTCCCTGGATTAGTTTACTGGCCGCGGCGCGTGACGTGGCGTGAGCGTTACATGATTTTCAGCGAGCTCATTTTGTGGAATTTACTATACTCACCTTTTTTTAATATTCATCTTTGCCCGCACATCCAAGGCGAAATCAGTGTTCCGTCGTCAGAAGTCGAAATAAGAAAAGCAGCTGTTATATGTAAGGAAACAAGTCTCTTCTTGTGCTATTTACCGAATGATTTCAGCTCTCAAGGGCTTGCCACAACAAAACTACACGAGCAAGGAAAGTCCCGCTCAGGGGAAACACCGCCTGTAGTCAGTTACAGACAACAGTCGTTAACGGGCAAAGAGGCCAGTATATGCTCCGCCTGCGGCACGAGTTTTCTGCCTTTGGTCTCACTTCGATGAGCTCGCAGCCAAAGGGCAGTGACATAGCCCCCTCTGGGTGATTCCACGAAGGACCGAACCTGCAGGTTCACTCAACAATTTTATTTTTTCTGCTTTTTTTTATATGTGATGTACACACAAATGAATCGCACGAAACTGAACGTTTTTTTTCTCTCTCAAAAACGTGTTTTTACTACGAGAAAAAAAAAATGTTTCAAGAATGCGCTATGGCCCTGCTCCCACCGCGGACTGCATTAGTTGCCGCCTTTGCGGTCCTGTGGAAGGCCGGCAAAAAGTAGTAGGCCAAAACCATTTCTTGTTTCATGTAACACACTGAAGTTTAAGACAACTGCATGCACTTATTATGTGCTTTATGAATTATAAAATATATATAAAAAATTCATAACTTTAAACCAGGTGCAACAATACACTAAATTTCAGGCCTTCAACCTCAATATGTATTGCATCAGCGAGTTTGAAAACTACACATAATATAGGACGGGGCATCTAAATTATTCCCACGAAATATGAACTTCTGATAAAAATATCAATATAAAAAATTATTTTGAAGAAAACACATTAAAAAAATACTTATATTGAAAAAAACTAAATAAAGAAAAAAACGCTCTCGGTTTTAATAAAACTCTGGGGTACAGCTCTCCTTAGAAAAGGTAAAAAGAACGTACAAAAACATGTTGCACCATTTGCTTGGTACAAATGTTCTAAGCGGTCGAAGTGGTGATTGCGAAGCGTCTTGATTTCGGCGTGTTTCGCTTCACCCCGCGGCTTGGTATCTTTTTTTTTCTTTTTTTTGTGGAAAATTATCATTTTTTTGCCGCAATAAAGAATTTTATGTGTTGTAGCTTGCTGTAATAAAAATATCTTTCCAGAATTTCTTTTTTTCTGTGGTTGTTTATGGGCACTAATGAAAGTTTATGCTTCTTGATCGCGCTTGTACTTCGCATGTCTCGTTTATTAAAACTGTAGGGAATAAAAGAACGACGCATCGGGTACAAAGCAACGAGGCGCTTATGTTACGGCAAAGCCTAAGAGGAGGTCTATTTATATTTGCCAGGTGGTATACGTGGTTCGTGGTCGCTGTCAGGAGCTGGTAAGATATTTGAGCTCACGTTTACCGCGGGGCAAACCTACACATCCCCCTTCACTCCGCCGTAACATAAGCGCTCCGTACCCTTGTACCCGAGGCGTCGTGCCTTTATTCTTAACAGTTATAATACACGAGACTCGAGCAGTCTGCAGCCTAACTCCGGCATGAACAGTTGACCATGCGCTTCTTTCATTACGTCTAAAAACGTAACAACGACCTAAGTACGACGGCTCGTCAACGCTTCTTCCTGAAGTATATTTGAAAAATCCACAACTTTGAGAGCATCAAGATGGATTACTGCGACAGTTCAGCTAGACTCTTTTCGAATGCGCGGTGGCAGAGTTGGTGTCGGCGCGTCAGTGATGTCATCTGGACGTTTGTGTGTTTGTGCGTGTATGCCCAGGAAAGGCACAGATGCAGAGCTTGACTGCACGCGAACTTTGACTCTGCCCGGTTTGTGTCCACTGTCGTTGGTCGTCAGCGGGGGAACACCTCGGTCGCAACAGCATTGCGAAACCTCCGTGCTTCAGTTGGTTTGGCGGCGCAGACGAAGCAACGGGAGAAGCGACAGACGTCGCGGTTGTGCACTCAATGCACGCAGCACATAGCTCACTCAGAGCTTTTTGCGCCGATTACCTCCGCGTTCACAAGAAGGAGATACCTTCCAACCGAAATTTTGACAGTGTCAAGCTTCTAGATGTTGAATTACTGCGGATGCTACATAACCAGATCTGGTAATTTGCAGGACACAGACAAGGTCTGACAGCACTGCTTTAGGCGCCTAAAGGCGCTCCTATCCCCATATGCCGGCACACCTGATGAAACCGACGAGACATTTCTTCAGAAAAAAGAAGCAGTCAATGACCTGACGTATCGTCCAAATTTCCAAAGTTTCTCCGTTGAAGCCACCATCTTCCACTCGGAAACGGCTCAGAAAATCCAAGGGGTAGAGAAAACAGGCAGAGATTGAAAAGGAAGTTTTGACAAAAATACGCTCAAGTTTAAGTACATAGGCGATACTTATACTTGTGCGTATTTTTGTCAACACTTTCTTTTCATTCTCTGCCTATTTTGTCTTCCCATTAGAATTTCTGTGCTGTTTCCGAATGGAAGATGCTGGCTTCAACGGAAAAACTTTGTAAAGTTGGACGTACCTGGTCAGGTCGTCAACTGCTTCTTCTTCCTGAAGAAATGTCTCGTCGGTTTCTTCAGGTGTGCCGGCACATGAGGATACTAGATCTCCTTCTTCCTGAATAAAGAGCTCCTTGGTTTCATCAGGTGTGCCGATAGATGAAGAATAGAGGCACCTTCAGGCGCCCAAAGCAGTGCTGGCAGACATGGCCTGTATCCTGCAAATTACCAGATCCTGGTATCATGCAGATTTCGACAGTGATTCAAAATCTAGAAGCTTGACACTGCGAAAATTTCTGTTGGAAGGTATCTTCTTATTGTGAACGCGGAGCTAATCGGCGGAAAAACCCTTGAGTGAGCTATGTGCTGCGTGCACTGAGTGCACAACGGCGACGTCCGTCGCTTCTCCCGTTGCTTCGTCTGCGCCGCCAAACCAACTGAAGCACGAAGGTTTCGCAAGGCTGTTGCGACCGAGGAGTTCTCCCGCTGACGACCAACGCCAGTGGCCACGAACCAGGCAGAGTCAAAGTTCACGTGCGGTGAAGCTCTGCATCTGTGCCTTTCCTAAACACACAAATGTCGAGATGACATCACTGACGCGCCGACACCAACTCTGCCACCGCGCATTCAAAAAGAGTCTGGCTGAACTGTCGCAGTAATCCATCTTGATGCGCTCAGAATTGTGGATTCTCCAAATATTCTTCAAGGGGAAGCGTTGACGAGCCGTCGTATTTAGGTCGTTGTTACGTTCTTTAGACGTAAGCAAAGAAGCGCATGGACAACTGTTCGTGCCGGAGTTAGGCTGCAGACTGCTCGAGTCTCGTTTATTAGAACTGTAGAGCGTGCGATTCATTTGTGTGTACATCACATATAAAAAAAACACCAGAAAAACTAAAAATGTTGAGTGGACCTGTAGGTTCGATCTCTCGTGGAATCACCCCTCTATACTCACAGAGCCTGGCAGTTCGACGACGGCGCCAGAGAGTGCCCGGTCGAAGATTTGGAGCGCGAGGATCTGGTAGTAAGCATCAAGGAGTCATTTCTCAGAGAACGTCGACGTGAGCGCACAGCTTTTACGACGGCGAGGACCCGAAACTCACTTGTTCGGCCGGGAGAAGTGTGTTTCGGCGTCTCGCCGCAGCGGGGTGCCAGTCACGGGGCTCTCCTCTCATCTGTTGTCTGCCGCTCTGCCTTTCCCATTTCGGCGGCCGCTTCTCGTCGCGATCTGCCAGGCTTCGTCAGTACATAGGAGGCTATGGCGGAGCGCAAGTTCGTTGCTTTTTGCGCAGGGGTTCCGGTGACGTCGGAAAGCCGAGCTCTGATTAGCTCTGATTGTAAGGATACTGGGTAGACTTCAAGGCAGCTGGCCATGCAGCTAGCATTGATGCCTACCCACTACCCTTTCAACCAGAGCCCATCAGTGATCGGCATTTAGATGTCCCCACAACCCCTACGCAAGAAGCAGACAAACTTGCGCTCCGCACTTGGTTGTTGGGCTGTCATCGACTAGAGTCACCGACAAGGTGAGAACGGCGTCTCTTTCGAATGCCGGGCCTCCAACAAGCGGTCCTTCCCCTTCCGCCTTGCTTTTGCCGGGCGTATACGCTCGAGGTTCATGAGGCATCGAAGAGTCCTCGTGGGTATATAAGCTCGCGCTGGAGGCACGCAGCAACTGAAACCCCTCTTGCCGTTCTCATCGTATCAGTGATTGTAGAATAATTAAGTAGAAGTGTTGTCTTACTTACTCTGTCCTTCGTGTTGTCTTACTTACTCTGTCCTTGTCTTGCGGCGCATTTTGTCAAAATAAGTCATGTACCAACTGGCCCATCTGTCACTATTGATTAAGTAGAAGCTCCGCCTCCAGCATGCGCCGGTTGCTTTTCATCTGACTTTTGCTGAGCGTCCAACAAGATGGTGTCAAAGGCAAAAAGCTCGTACGGGCTGAATTCTGACCCTGTTATTTGCTTTTATTTTTAAAGCAAAAATGTTTTTGTTTGTTCTTTGTTTCTGACCTATGTGCCAATTTAGCCCCCCCCCCCCTTCCCGTTAAGTTTAAAGGCGAACTTCACGTCACGAGTACAGTGCACCGTTCAATTCTCTGGCTAAATTTAGCGGGCAAATTGACGTTACGTGATCCGACGCAGCAAATTTAGCTTGCCCCTAATTATGACTGGGGAAGTAATATCACGTGAGTTATGCACCGTCAGTTTTAACGTAAAATTGATTGTATGAAATTGTTAAAAATATACGTTCTTCGTACCCGAAACGATGGTTTAATATATTTAAAAAAAATTTAAACGATCGCTTCATAAATCCCGCATTTCATGCATTAGAGGACTTTAAAGCTAAAAGTCACTGCCAATTTTTTTATGAAAAGGCCATCACACTGTACGACAGTGCGAGCCCTCCTCGATAACAAGGCTGCAGTCCCAGATTTTCCGCGTCCCCCACCCGAGACCAGCGCGGGGTCGGACGCGAGCGCTGCTTTATTCTTTGGCTAAGGTTCTAGTTCTCTGTGATTGAAGACAAGTGCCGGCCGAACGCGGCCCTTGCATTTCGCGACGCAGAACGTCCAGGTCTTGTTACCAGAAAAATTGTAATAATAAAAAAAAACCAAAAAAAAAACGGCGGACTAGAAAGATAGGCAGAAGGACGATTCAAAGGTAATCTGAAAGCTCATGAGAAGGAGGAGTGGACGGACGTGGGCAGTTACGTCAGAGGAGGGGGCCGATTTGGCATTGTAGGGGCACCGTCTAATGCAAACAAGCACACTCGAATCAAATACTTCACTAGCGAATACATTTTACTCCGCAAAGATTCCATGGCCTTGAAGCCGGCAGCCCTTGCGTAGTTGGAACGGCTGGACGCGCGCAGCCTCTGGGAGGCGTGACTGTCGCCATCTATCGCCGTGGACAGCCTTCTCCTGTCCTCTCTCTTGGCGCAGCACGAAAGCGCGACGGCGTGGACAGTGCAATGAGCATTCGATCTCTCGGACGCTGGACTGTCCACGCCGCTAGGGGAGGATTTGGTACTGTAGGCGCGCTGTTTAACGCAAATGAACGGTGTAGAACACAGTCTTCTCAGACAAGTATTTGCCGCCACTTTTTTTTCTTTCGTTCTCCGCAGTGTAACATTGTAGAATCTGCGGGAATTGGGAGTAGCATACACTACGTTCTCTTAATCCATTGCGAGTCCAGCGGGCGGCCTTTTGGGATTTTTACAAATGGTCTGTAGGTCTCCAGCTTTTTTCACACGAGTCACCCCGGGACAGGGCTTGGGAATAAAAACCATGCTCTTGCATTGTTATATATTAGTGTGGTTGAAAGTTTGGAATGTTAGTGGGTCGAAGTCATTCGCCTACACGGATGTAAACAAGGCTGCCGTGTTTTTTTTTTTTTTTTTTTTGTTACAGGTTGAGATGAATCCCCAGTTTACACCAAAGGATGTTGAAGTACTCGAGAGATTTTTCGTAAGTTTCACGGCTATGGTATCAAAACCATCGGTAAAGTATTGACCTAGATCCCGGGATTCCAGGAAAATTATTTAACACCGCCGGACTTGGGAAGAACGCGAACTTGGTCCTTCCGCGAGTTTAACCGTTTGCAGCGCAAATTTGTTTGTACGACCAGCCTTTTTGTAATTTATTTGAACTGCTTTTTTTTCGAAGGATTTCTTTTTGATAATAGCACGACGTATATAATTATACGGAGTATAACGCAATATGCGTAGCATGGGAGAACGTAATGCTAAACATCTTACACGTCAAATATTTCAAGGTACTATACTAATAACCAAAAACTATAGAGAAGTCTTCGTCACTTTCTTTTAGTTTGTATGAATTCATACAGCCCAATAACTTGTCTCTGGAAAATGTTTTGATCCGGCGACGGTGCAAAAATTAGCACAACCACCAAGATCATGACGATTGGCAGTCATAGCCGTCATACATCACCTAGATTAAGCCAGTAATTATTTATTTATTTCTTTATTGCATTACTTCCAAGGCCCATAGGGCATTACAGAAAGGAATGGAAAGTATACAAAAAATACATAAAATTGGCAAATACATTAAAGGAACAACAAATGTAATTTGCAAGGAAAAACTATAATCTTCAATGGCAAGTTTCAACACTGATGCGCTGGCGATTGTAGTGCTTAAGGTGGGCAGGTGGTTTCATTCAGTACTGGTATTTGGTATGTATGAGTAAAAAACATGTTAGTGCGGCAGTGAGGGACATCTCCTTTATGGTGGTAATTTGTACGTGTGGAGAGATGTGATGGCTGATGACATTGGTCAAATGTGCGAAAGAAAAATAGTTGTTCCACTTTTCTACGTACGACAAGATGAGCGCCATTTAATATAGTTTTCATTGAGGACATGCTTTATAAACGAGAGTCGCTTAGAATAAATAAAACGCGTACTGCAATTGTGTACTGCTTCCAGGTTATTAGTTGAAAACCTCAAGGTCTGCATTCTACACTCATTATACATATTCAAGTTCAGTACGGAGGAACGGTTTGTAGAGTAAAAGGTTTAAAGATGAAGACGCCATAGAGAAGTTACGATGTAAATTCCCAGCATTTGGTATGCGTTGTTAATTATATAATTGATGTGTGTCTGCCAGAATGGTTTGGCGGTTAAATCAATACCTGGGTACTTACATTATGTAAGAACCTCGAGGGCAGAACCTGCAATGTGGTAGGTGCAAACGTTAATTACCACTGGCTGTATGCCCCGAAATTCGCATTAATCTAACATGAATTTGCCAGAAGCTACACCAATTGGAAACTTTGTTTGGGTCACATTGGAGTAAGGAGGTAAGGAGCACGAGATGAGATAACACATAAAACGGCATAATCGTCGGCAAAAAAAACTAAAATGATAAGTTGATAGAGTTAGGGAGATCATTTGTGTATATGAGAAATAGCAGGGGGCAAATAACACAGTCTTGAGCCACACCAGAGTTAACCGGACAAGTGAGAATTTGAAATATGTTAGCTGTTACAAATTGTGTTTTGTTACATAAAAAGTGCTCGATTCAACTGAGATTTTCTGGTAAATGTCTAATTTGCTTAACTTTGAAGCGACGCGTTCTTCAAGAATTACAGCGACCTTTGAATAGACATCAGGAAGTATGAAGGATGCACGAGGTAACACCTTCGACAAACTTCTACGGGGGAGGAGTTTCAAAGAAAATAGTCGTCGCTATACTAAGATAGTCAGTTGGTCGAGTTGGTAATGGTTCAACATGGTTGTAGCAGCGTTCGATGTTGAGGACTGGAAGAGATGTTGCGACCGACTCCGAGGTTAGGTGAAAACGGTCTGTTTATTCTCTCATGTCGCCGGGCTCGTATCGACGAGTAACGTCGTCGTCTTTTATCGGCGGCCTGGCAGACCGATGGACCACCACAATGGTTAATGTTGTGTACAGAAAGACAGGGTCTGAGCAGAAAAACACGTGCGGTGTGCACTTGTCTGTCGTATTCGTCTTTGTCTCCTCTGTCGTTGTCGTTTTGTGAGTAACTTTAACCACGTTTAAGCCATAGCTAGGGCGAGAAAGATTAAACGACCGTGACTGTTTTTTTTGCTCTCGGTATTAATTCGGGCTAAAATGTTCAACCACCTGTGTTTTTCTGTTTTAATCGGTTTTGTATTTTCGTTGCCGGCGGATTTTTATTGGTGTTTTTCGGTTAAAACCGGAAAATGCACATTTCACTTATCTCCTGGCGTCGGTACTGCACAACCCCGCACTAAGCCCTAAGGGGACCACATTGAGCTAAAGAATACCTAGCTCCTTAAAAATCGAGGTGCAGTGGTGTGCACCACAAACCAAAGGAAACGCATTCGCGAATAATTGACATTGTTTGCTGCTCTCGTTAGTTTATTTGTTTGTGCCTAAGACGCCACACGTTTTAAAACGAAAGAGTCAGAAGAGATGTAAAAACTTGAGAAAAAAATTAAACTTGGACGGAATGCTTTAGAATATATCTGTGAGCTCAGATCAGAAGCAGAAAGATATTTGATAAAAAGCAAATGACGAAGTTTAAAAACAATTATCCTTCTTCAATTCCAGATGTGTTCCCTAGAAGGCTTACCCAACGTTGACGTAATTAAACATGTCATAACGTTCGGACGAAAAGTGGCTGGGTAGCCTCCTGACTGGGTGAGCATTAAACAAGTTCAGATCACGAACAGTCCGTGTCTTCACTGCGTCTTTTCTGTTTCTTCGCACTGTCCTAAACGTTGTTTCCGCAATTGTGAGATCAACAGTTTATAGCATAATCTTCGAAAGTGCCTGAATATGTTGAACGGAGAGGAGGGAGGCCGGGGGGGGGGGGGTGTTGAGAGAATAATGCCTTTCGTGTGTTTGAGATGCGCAATAAGCAGAGACATAAGGCAGCTTAATGTTCCATATTCTTTCTTTGTGACAGATTAGAGCCACTCCAGCGACTTCCCGTTCGCCTCATCGGGGTGCTGAGCAAAGGCGTCGTGCTCTGGGACGGACGGTCCGTTGTTCCCTTCCCGTTGCGCCACTTGGGAAGTCTCGCTAATTATGATTAATTATGCAGAATTATGCTGAGGGTTCCGTGTTTTTGGTAAATACTAATAAACCCTAGAAAATTAGCCCCCGAGCCCGATTTATCAAAATCGGGGAGAACCATCAAACCGATAATTAAACCTGTCCTGCAAGATAAACAAACCTTAGCTTAACGAAAAACACTTCGTGTTTGTTTGTTTGTTTGCTTGCTTGCTTGTGAGTGCGTGCGTGCGTGTGCGTGCGTGCGTGTGCGTGTGTGTGTGCATGCGTGCGTGCGTGCGTGCGCTGCGCGGTTTGTGTGTGTGTGTGTGTGTGTGTGTAGGTGTGTGTGTGTGTGCGTGTGGTGGTGTGTGTGTGGTGTGTGTGTGGTTTTTGGAACCTTCTTCCTGTAACCACTCATCTCGTTTATTTTTGTTTTCGTTATGAGGGCTCTTTCCAACTAATCGGGTCACACGTAAATTCCCTGGAAGTTAAATAATTTTATGCCCGTGTCTATATTTCAAAAAAGAAGTGCCGATAAACCCCGAGTTTTCGTCCCAAACCAATACTTATTACTGAAAAAGACAGAGGTTATGGTAAACGCCGAGAAAACACTCCTAAATTCTTTGAGAAAAAGTAAAACCCCGGAAACGCGGGACCATACTTATGATTACGTGATTTTATCGTCGAAAGTTGGTCAAAGGCCTCGTTCGGTTGGGTTCCGGCCTCAATTTCTAATGGCCTCCATTTTCATACGCACAAACATTCTCGTTTTCTTTGTCGGTTTGTCCGTGCCGTCGTCTTCAACAACACTAGTCTCCTCAATGCAGAGGACCTCGTCGCGTGGTCTGCGCAAATGTTCACTTTGCTGGAGGCGCCGCAATCTCATTGCATGGTTATAAAAGTGCGAAAAAAAAAGAACAATGGACTGCTCTTCACCGGTACGGGAGCAGTGTTACTTCAGATACTTCGCCAGCAACACAGCAGTAGTGATCATGAGCCTCGCGGTGCCGCTCCCATTGCTGCCTGCTCCCGGAAGATCTGCTATTCCGTAGAGGCAGTGACAAAGTGTGTTTTACAATTACTTGCTTGCTACAGGAGATGACATCCACGGACCTGCTCGGCGTAAGGGTCTACTGCTAGACTGCTTAGGGGACAAAGGCCAACGAGTCTTCTACATCCTTCAGGAGACGCGCCCTCCGTCACCAGAAGAGAGTGAACCACCTGAAGGCCAGAAACACCCACTGCACCGTACAAGTACGATTTGGCTCTGGTGGTCCTGGACAGCCACTTCGTGGCGACTTTAAAAGTGGCCGTTGCACAACCGCGGAATCCGTAGACTCATTTGTTGCCGAATCACCGGCCCCCGGTCGTACAACTGCGAGTCTGGATCCACGGTGAATGAGTTTATTCGAGACCAGCTGGTCGCAAGTGAGACGTCAACCCTGCAGCCAACAGAACGCGGCTGCACCTGAAGGGTACTTCAGGAGCTGCCTGAAGGGTGCTCCTCAAGGATACTCCTGAAGGGTCTCACGCTGGACCGTGGGGTGGTCATCGGTCATCTGGTCGAACAAACAGTTCGCTACTCTAAAAAGCTCGTATCGTCTTCAGCTGTGCAAAAGGTGAACGCTAAGCCTACACTGAGCCCCGAGTGACGAACGTGTCCACGGGAATGCGAGCCTTTGTCTTTCTCTGAAAGAAAGTCCTCCCATTGCGGGTTGCCGGGACATCTTGCGATTCCTTTCGACGTAAAGAAAAAGAAACGAACATGTGTTGTATGCGGAAAAGTCAGACAATTCTGTGCTGTCTGCAGCAGGACCGCCAGTCGCGTTAACAGGGCCGCGCCATCAGAAAAGTTGCCTGTCTGGATAACTGGGAAAGACGTGCGCGAAAGACAGAACAGTGATACCTATATTCCTTTCCTCGAAGGAAGGGTGCTATCCTTTTCGGTCGACATTGGATAAGCGCTCTTGACTATCTCCGAAGATATGTATCAGAAGAAATTTATTTATTCGCTTCGGCTGCCGATCTCGGCTGCGAGATTTGTCTGATTTTTCGCAGCGGAAGATTGCGTTGGCGAGTGTGTTTTGTTGGGAGGCTATTTTACGCTAATACGCCTTACCGAAGGGCACGAATAAACTTTATAATTTGAAAATACTGCAACCTAACATAAAATCATTGCTGAAGGAAATAGAAGAAAAAATTGCGTACAAACAATTAAGTATCAAGTACACAACCTATGGTACTAACACAAACAATAATTTAGCAACGGTGGAAAAAGACAAAAATAATGAATCTGTTGTGTACACTGCTATACACGTTTGTGATACAACAAACAAAACTTCAAAAGAAAATTATTGAACTTTCAAGTATAAATCTCTGACGCAAGTGAAGAAATTGCTCCATCAATGATGTTCCGATTTTTGAAAGTTCTAGGAAAAACTATACTTGGAACTATTCATTTGACATTGATACGGTACAATACTTAAAGGATGAAAACTTCGGGTAAGTGATTTATTAATTAGAGCAACATACATTTTCTCAATCCCGTACACAGTTTTCGTTTGGTGTTTCATGTAGGATCCTCGAACGTTTCGTAGAGCGTTTGGAATTTAAGAACTCAAGCCCAATATCAAACAAAGGGGATGTATGGGAGAAGTTACGACCGTCACAATAAAAATAAACCTTGTCGCCTTAGCTTGTATTGCTTGAGTTGCCTTAATGTTACCTTTTAGAAAGGGGTTCTCGACCACACAGCCATATTCAAAGATTGGTCTAACTAAATTTTGTACGCGGCAATGTCTTCCCTAGTTGAACATTTTAAAGTTATTTTAACTAGGGATGCCGCGAACCAACCTAGGTTCGAATTCGAAAGGTTTCGATATTTACGAACCGAACTGATGTTCGAATTCGAAAGGTTTCGATATTTTCGACCTTATGGAGGTTCGTATTCTAAAAGTCGACAGCTTTCAAAATCGTGGAATTTCGAATTTGAAAAGTTCGAAGCTTTCACGGTTTCTAAAAGTTCAGGTTATAATATTTCGAATATTGTTGTTCTTGAGGTTCGAGAAATTTGAAGGTTTCAAACTCTCCTATCTTGAAATTCGAGAAATCCGAATGTTTCGAATTTATTTTGGATCTGAAATTCAAAAAATTCAAACGTTTCGAATTTTTATAAACATAAAGTTTGTAAATCGAAGATTTCGAATTTCTTTCTAGATAAAGCTCGAAAAGGTCGAAGGTTTCGATTGGCTTTAGGACTAAATTCGAAAACAAAAACTTTGAAGGTTTCGAATTTCTTTTAAGATCCAAGTGCGCAAAGTTCGAAGTCCGGTTTTCATGTTCCGCCACAGTTTCAGTTTCAAATAACGTTTTCACACCTCACTGGTTTTCACGAAATCAGGTTTAGAAAAGTTCGGATAGTGATATTTAGACTCCGCGAAGTTGGTCAGACAATTAAATGAGACGACGAGTGTCCCGGATGTGCTGGAATATTTGCCAGTGCAGAGTGACGTGGAACCATAGATCAGTAATTGTGACCGCCAGCCTGGGGGCGTCATTGACGTGCATCACGAAGCAGTGATCACACGAACGCACTGTTTAACGATACTCATCCAGTTCGAAACGGCCAGGGGCAGCAGGGGGTTGAGGCTCAGAAAACCTTGAAGCGATCTGGCAAACTACCTCCCTAACCCCTTGCACGCTGGTAGTAATCCGATCGAACGCCGCCCGAGTGACGCTGGCGTATAATAAGTTTAGTTTGTACACGATGCGAAATCCTAAGACTGGGAATGAAATTTGAAAAAAAAGTGTAAAAAGACAGAGAAAGGGGACGGGACAACGCCTCAACTCAGCTCAGGACAACTGTCTCAAACTGAACTCAGCTGAGTTTGAGACGCTGTCCTGTCCCTTTTTTTCTTTCTTCTTACACTATTTCTTGCGAATTTCACTCCCATTCGCAGGATTTTGCATCATGATCAACATACACGAGCTCGCCTGCACCTTGACAATTTTTTAGTTTGTAATTGCTTTGGAGGTTTATTCTCCGGGACGGAAGAAACGCCGAGCAAAAAGCGCCGAAGCCGACACAACTCGAGGTCGAGGAGCGTTCTACCATACCAGTGGCGTCGGAAGAGGAAAAACGGGGGAAGGGGGGGGGTCTCAGTCTCTCTCCCCCCCCCGGCCCCAGATATTTTGGACTGTTAAAGAAAACAATACTGGGAAAGAGGGCATGGTCGAGCTTATTTTAATCTGAAATTATTTATGCATATGTATAGCTACGTCGCTCTTCACTGCATAAAAGATCGCGTGGATGGTCATTGTTAGAAACTTGTTGTCAGAAGGCACTACTCGTCACGTGCTCGGTGGTTCGGAACTTCAAAGCTATGTCTCTTCGACCTAAATAACTGTGCCATTGGTAAAAAATAATAAATAAATAAAACATAACAAATCAATGCAAAAATAAAAAGCTGGAGAGAAGAAAAAAGCTATCAAGAACCCGACGGAAGCGTTGTATTCTTGCATATTCAGAGGCCTACAACTATGAAACAATTATCTCCTACCAAAATGTGCACAGGCTAAAAGAAGCACGTCCCAGGAACGTGAAAATGAAAAAAAAAATTAAATATAGCTTTTTTTATGACATGTTGAACTTGAACAATTTTAGAAATCTTCTCCTCATGAGTTAATTCATTCCTCAACGTGAAGAAAACAATAAATACATTATTTCGTATTCTGCAGATGGTAATGATATGTACTCTCTATGGTGTTAATTTAAAAGCGATACCTCAAAACAATTTAGACGAAACAAATTACCAAGTTTAGGGTATAATTGCCCGTGGTACATGTTTGGATATTTCTTCGAAACTCGTCTTGAACAACAATAATCATGTCTTAAGACGACACTTATTTAGGCTATACATAGATAATTCTTAAAAGTTTAACATCTCTAACATAAATAGCTTCGGATATAGCGCGCTTCAAATATGGCACAAACGACAATTGTCAGAAACTCGTCGGTCCTTCCTCGCTCCTTAAGGAATCTATTTCTTTAAAACTAAGCATGCCAGATGATTAAAATAAACGGCATTGTCTGTCGCAAGGGAATGCAACACCGCATCTAAAATTGCGGAAAAGAAATTACGATTGTACAGAGCGCGACACTGTTAGCGCGAACAAGCGATCGCCCAGTTTTTCCAGTTTTCTTTCTGAAACCAAGGGATGTCTTCCAAGTTATTATTGCTACGGAAAGAGCTCATTTAGTTCTACATTGTAAAAAAATTTCGTGCTCGCTAATACTATTTATAAGTAAAATGCGAAAACGCGCCGATGTTATGCTTGCGCTAAAAATGTCGCGATGTGTACCTCACTGCATGAATCCAAATGGAAACCGCCAGCCAGATCTTTCGAAGTTCGACGAACTTCGAACTTTTACCCTGAAAGTTCGAATGTTCGTCGAACTTTTGATTTTTCAGAAATTGAAAGCTGCAACAATTTTTGAATTTTTTAGAATAATAAGTTGGAAAGTTCGAAATGTACTGCATTTCTTAGCGTAGAATGCTTCGAAAGTTCGAAAACTTCGAACTTCTTAGAGCAAGAAATTCGAAAATTCAAAAATCATGGGAATGTTTTCGTCCTTCAAGTAGAAATATCGACAAGCATCGAATTTCGCAGCGTAATAAGGTCGATAGGTTCGAAAAGCGTTGAACGTCTTCGTTTAATAGGTTCGGAGAATTCGGACTTCCGTTGAATTTCTTGATGTGGAAATTTTGAAAATTCTAAATCTTTCCCAACCTTTCGAACCGCTTGATTCGGATCATCGAACCTTCGGTTCGAAAATAGTTCGCGGCATCCCTAATTTAACATACCCAGCCCCTTCAGTGCACGAGAGAAATAGAACTAGTGTCTTTATACCATTTAGGACTTGAGGTAAAGAAGATTCATAAATACTCATATACCTGGCGCAGGATTACATTGATTATACCACAGCTAAAACACAGGTTTGCTGTAGTAGAGTAGTAGCTAGGGAGTTGGTAAACTTTGAACGCGTTCTCTTTGTATATTTAACCATGTTCGATATCTAACTATGTTCATAGGTTTTCTCTTTGCTGGTTGATACCCTGGACATCTAAAAAAATTCCATCTACCTTTTTTTTTTTCATTTATTTAGCAACTGTACAAATGAGATTCTTTAACAATGCTGATTATCAATCCAAAATTATCGTTATATAAGACACAATCATCAATATATAGCTAATTTTCACAGGAAGATGGTCTACAACGTCAATAATATCAAGCAGTAATAATAGAGGTCCTAAAACTAACCCCTTACGGGACACCGGAACTCGCCAGGACGCTTACGATATTAAACATCTCCAAAGGAAACAAGGTGTGATCTGTCTGTTTGAAGTAATTAGCGATCGTAGTTAATAAGTGATTTCTTTCTTAGTATCGTCTGCAGCTTGAAGGAGTTTAAGGTTGGACATTTATCGAAAGCCGTGGAATAAACAATAAAACTGTTATCTAGGGGTACATTTTTTCATCTCAGGCGGTAGGAATGCTAGTGCTCGAATCAAAATAGTTCGGTGTATACGTAGAATAGCCACGACGAAAATCGCGTTGTTGTGAACAGAGAATTGGATAAATATCGAAGTAATCAGATATATGTTCTTAGATTATATGTTCCAGAAGCTTACAGAAAGTTGATGTCAGGTAAACAGGTCTGTAGTCTGTAACCACCCTGCCTGTCAAGCTGTTTTCCATAGCCGGGGTAGCACCACGCGGAATTCACTATAAGAATGTGCAGGGGGTACGGGCGATCGTATTCCATGGAATAAACTTTATTGTGAGTTGAAAGAATGCACTCGTCCATGGATCCGTCCTCTCTACGTTTTATTCTTTCTGTTTTCTAGTTTATATTATAAACTTCGCAGTAGCTGGTTGCCCTGTTTTGTTTTTTTTCTCCTGCGTCGTCTCCGATCCTTGCGAGATTCGGTTTGGATTCGCTGTGCTGCAGCACTGCCTTTGGATCTATTCTGAAGTCACAAGTCAAGGGAACCTCGATAAAGATATGTCGAAGTACTTCTTTTATGGCTGGGTTAACTGCGGCTTCAACAAGTGTATTCAGTTCAAACGCGTTCTCGCCCAATTGCTCAATTCCTGCACCATGGGTGCTGCTTTTAACGCGATAGCGTTTAGGATGTCGTGTTGCAGAAGATCAGGCGTCGGCGTGGGTGGAACCATAAAATCCCATAATGCAACAGATGCAGCCACGTGACGTCACACGTGATGTCGCACAGATGTTTCCGCTATATTTAGCAGAAGATTTTTCCCGTCAAATTTAGCGGAAAAGTTTTCCGGCAAATTTAGCAAGAACATTTTTCGCCAAATTTGAGTGGAAACTTTTCTCGCCAAATTTAGCGGACAGACAGAGTCGTGACGTCACAGACACGTGTGACCTCACGCGTCACGTGACAGAGTCACACGTGACGTCATGTGACGTCACGTGGACACGTGCCGATACCGACTAGGCCACGCACACACGATTGCACGGCTTGGGAACGAGCGCGGGTTTAAATAAGAACACTAAAAAAATTTAGTTTCGAAAGTCTTTTTGACGCCGAAGAACTTTTTCAACTCGTGAAGAACGGTTTCGCCTCAAACACTATCGGTCCCTGGCGTACTATCAGGGCAACTAGACGTTAAAGAACTCTTTCGTTAGAGAAAGGTCGTCATAACAAACGAGGTAGAGAAGCTTAGAGTGATAGACCGGAAATTCGAAAGCGGCACCCTCCTCCCCTCTCCGTTTGCCGCCATGTTGTACGCAAATGTGACTGCTCGTCACGCGACCTCGCAATAGCCGTGACGTCACCGGTAAGATGGCAGCGCCCAGAGCTGGTGCATGCGAATATGTTCAGTGCGCAAAGTCGTTATGTGCCGCTGCTTGCCGACGATTTCGGGCCTCTCCGTGCTCTCTGATGCAGGTATGACGTGAAGATCTGAAGGAATTATACTTTATACCCTATCTGTGCAACATCGCTCTGGATATTAACACCTATGAGACAGCATCAGTCAAATTGTCATGAATGAGAATTGATGAGGCGACGGATAACTGAAGTAAACTAAACGTTTAATGGGGCGAACTTCTGCCCGAAACAAAATAGGTGAAGGCTAGCGTCGCAGGCGTGGATGGCGGCGTAACAGCAGGATCGAGCGCTGGGGCGAGAGTGACTCTGGCTCGCCGCGCGGAGGACATTTCGTACCCACGTGAGTTTCTGGAACATTCGGCGTAGAACGTTCGGCGCGTAGAAAATTCGTAGTTCGATCAGACGACAAGGTTCTGAAACTTCCGAGAACGCCATGTTGCAAGAACAAATAAATGAAGAGTGCGCTCCCTGGAATCAAACCTGGATCATCCGCGCAACAGTCAAGCATGGTAACCATTCGGCCACGCACGCGCTCGCTCGGCGACGCTTGTGGCATTACTCCCCCCCCCCCTTTTAAAACGTCGGCTGTCGTGCAAGCGTGCCAAAATAAACGGGCACACTACAGCTCACCTTACCAACTTTATCACTCCCGACAACCGTTACAATGAGGCTCACATCAATGTCATCGGACCTCTACCACCATGGAAAGAGTACCGATACATCCTCAAAGTTGTTGATCGGTTTACCCGCTGGCCGGAAGCGACACTCATTCAAGACATCACAGCCTTGACCGTTGAACGCGCTTTGTCGGCACCTGTGCGCCACGCTTCGGAACATCTGTCGAGGTTACCACAGACAGTGGCCAACAGTTTGAGTCGGCACTCTTCCGACGTCTCTTCCGAGCTGTTGGGAACGACACACACACGCACGACTGCCTACCATACGCAAGCCAACGGTCTCGTCCAGAAGTTTGACCGCCAACTGAAGGCCTCCAGTATGGCCCACCAAGATCCCAATCCTTTGTTGGATATTCTCCCGAATGCTCTTCTTGGCATCCGTGTGGCCATCGAAAAAGACCTCGCCTTCCCTCCGCCTGCCGGCCAAGTTAGCAGCCCCTTCAACCCCTTCAGTAGCGTTTTCAAAGACCGAGACATACGTCGAAAAATAAGAGATAACCAAAGACATTCTGCCAGTACCCACTCGTTCCAAACAACCACTGAGCCTTTCATCACCAAAACCTTTCATGAGATCCCGCACGATTGTCTTAGAACAGAAGCAGTTCAACGCTCTCTCCAGCCAACGTATACTGGTCCACATGTTGTTCTCGCGAGGAATGAGAAAACGTTCGCCATCAAAGTTAATAAACAGGAAGAAGTGGTTTCTACGGACCTTCTCAAACCGGCCCATATCGAGCAACCTCAAAGCAACCTGTGTACAAGTAAAAACGACGCAGTAATATGAACAATTGGGCGAGTTGGTGAGCGTTCATAATGAAATACAGCGCGACTAGGCGGCTATCTCCCAAACACAAGGTAGCGCTTGTCTTATGTCTTCTTGAAATTCAATTCAAATTCAAATTCGTTTATTTTGCCACAAACAGTACATTTGTGACAGGGGCGCTGGAAAAAAATCTGCAGGCCTGCAGCTTGACGAGTCCCAGCGTCCCAGTACAAAGTAAGAGCGGCACTGGCACAGACAGACAACAAAGAACGAATATGCGCACACATACATAGGCATACACCTATACAAAGGATAAATACAAGAGAAACATCAAGAATTTAACTTCGCAATCAACAGTATGCAAAAAAATGGTGGTTACTTATTATAAAGCTTCTAGAACGAACAATGACTAGCAGAGTGTATTTCATTATCACGGTAAAACAGAGTGTTTAATGAAAGTGGTAATAATGGCGATATCTTCGTAGACCGAAATTTGCCCTTGAAAAGGGAATACGCCAGGGGGCCTATGTCGCGATGGGTATACAAACTCGTTTGCTTCTAGATTACCAATATCTAAAGAAACGACATTATTTTCCCTTACGGATCGTTGATAATTAGCTATCAGTCTATGCGCATACAAATTGGTTATATCAATGAATTTATGTTTTTCAAAAATAGGAAGGGAATGATAGTCACGTGGAACTTCTTCGATTATCCTAAGTGTCTTTTTCTGTAATAGGCGTAACTTGTCAATGTTGCCCTTTGTAGTTGAACCCCACACCAGGTGGGAGTAGCAGAGCACAGGGTAAAACAACGCATTGTAAATTTGTTTTTAATATTTACCGGAAGTGCGTGTCTGAATTTATTCATTCTACCATCAACTTTGTATAATATTTTATGCACATAGGTAACATAATTATTCCAAGACATGTGGCAAGAAAATATTACCCCGAACGTCTTTATACTATCAACGCACTCTTTCGCCCAATCCTCCAAAAACAAATCTCGTGACAACCTAATGCGTGATCCTGGACACTGAAATAAAACTGCCTTTGTTTTTGCTGTGTTAATAACAAGAGAATTCGTAACTAGCCATGATTTTAATTTATTTAAAAAATAATTCGCTTTGAAAGTACCCCTACTATGGAATCATAAAAAAATATTCTGGTGTCATCCGCGTATATAATAAATTTAGCAGACGTTTCAATATTTACAATATCATTAACACATATGATAAACAATAGTGGGCCTAAAATACTTCCCTGAGGGACCTGCGGAGTTAATGCGCTGCGTAGATCTGTAATTATTAAATTGAACGTATTGGGAACGGTGCTCCCGGTAAATAGGATGAAATGAGTGATAACGGAACTCCTCGAATACCATAACAATCTAATTTATCAAGAAGAGTTTTTTATTTATCCGGTCAAATGCTTTACTGAAATCTACAAAGATCCCCAACGTTAAAAGGTTACTCTCCTAATTTTCTAATATTGTCTCTTTTTCTGCTAATAAATCCGTTTCTGTGGACCTACACCTTCTGAAGCCGAACTGCAAGTCCGTCAACACAGAATATTTTTCAAAAAAGGTTAACAATTGATAATATATTATATCTTCTATTGGTTTAGAAAAAACAGAAAGAATAGATATGGGGCGATAATTACTCATGTCATTATTATCCCCTCCTTTATAGAGGACAGAAACTTTAGCCACTTGCATGCTTTTAGGAAATACACTAGATGATAATATGAGATTATACAAATGAGTTACGCATGGTAATATTAGATCTAGTACGAATTTAACAGGTCTGATTAAGAGGTCATCACAGTCACGACTACGGCTATTTTTCATATTCATAAACACCGAGAATACTTCTGCTGTATCCGTGGGATTCAAAAAAATAGTTTCGCTAGTGCGGGAGATGTCATTTTTGGCATTACTATTATGAGTGCTATTCCCGATACTCACAAAGTAATCATTGATATTATCTGCAAGTTCAGTACCGGAAATAATTTTATTGTGCATAGTCATGTTAACGGTGGCTTTATCTTGAGATGGGCGACGCAGAAGAGAATGCAGTTGCTTCCAGACAATATCGGGCTGCTTTAAACAAGATGCGTCGAATTTAGCCGCGTAATAAAGCTGTTTAGCTTGTCTTAATTGAGCGTTAACAAAATTTCTGAACTTTTTGAATTCGCGCAATTTTTCTTCGTCTCGTGTTTTCACAAAAGAGTCATAAAGTACGTTTTTCTTTTTAATGAGTTTCAAAAGGTGACCATTTACCCACGGCTTCCTAGCTTTCTTCTTTGGACGGATGCATTTGATTGGGAATGAGGTGGAGTAAGCATTTTTGAAAGTACTTATAAAAAATCGTAGCACTTATCAGCATCTGTGGCATTAAACATAGGACTCCAGTCTCTAGTGCTGATCGTTTCTCTAAATTCTTCCAGTGTCCTAGAACTTATGTCTTGTGACATTGTTGGAAAGTTTGGAACTGTGCTATCTGACATATTCTTATTGATAAACATGATTATTGGAAGGTGATCACTGATCCCAATACTAAGCACACCAGCAGTAATAATATTTTCATCATGATTAGTTAGAAATAGATCAAGCAATGTCGATGTTGTGCATGTGATGCGTGTTGGAGGTATAATTACATTGGGAATATTGTTTGAAGTCAATAAACCAACAAAATCATCTTTGAGATGAGAATCTTCAAGCATATTTATATTGAAATCACCACCCAGGAACAAGAGGCACTTCTCTTGATTAGCAAAACAAAACAACGCTTCTAAAAACTGCATGAAACTCGAGACATTACCATTTGGAGGACGATATAGAACAGAGTAAATATGATTTCCTTTTTTAACACAAAGTATCTCATAATCTCGGGTCACAATAGAATAATTACTGAGTATTTCGAAACCCGAGGCACGAGTTTGCAATGAAACGCCACCACCACGGCTATAACTGCGGTTTAAAAAGAAATGAGTGTAGCCTGGAAGAATAAAAAAATCATCATCATCTCTATACCACGTTTCAGTCATCATGACCACATCAAAAGAAGTTTGGATTGAGTCAAAAAACAATGAAAGATCATCTTCTTTTAATCTGGCGGATTGAACATTTAAATGAAATAAACTCAACGATCTAGTTGTCTGTTTTTGTATGAGTGTATTTAGACATTCTACCCTCAGAACCCCTAGATCTTGAACCATGGTAGTAAAAATGAAACAGTAAAAAGAGACACGTCAGCTGTATTTAGCGGATCTTATCAAGATCTCCAGAGTCGGAAATAGTAATGACAGGGGTCCCATCCGCCTTCCTTGCAATTATCTTAAGAGTTACGTATCCAAACGTATCGCCACTGGTGCTCACGCTTTTTTGAGACCGCCATTCCTAGCAGCGTTTTCGGGGCGGGGCACAAGTGTTCATTTACATAGACAGGCGATGTTTCAGGCAGTCCGAAATCTTGGCAAGTAATTCTAAAGTTGAGGCTTGGGCGAGTTGGTACATACTTCGGAATTAAAAACAGCGCGAAAAGACGAGGACCAGACAAAGAAGTGACACGGACGCAGCGCTGACTTACAACTGAGTTTATTGAACACAAAATCGCAATATATACTTGCGTTGTCACGAACAACAGAGAAGAAAGAATTCAGCCCACGTGATACATAACCAATAAATAATAAAATATAAAAAATGCGCCATGACACAGCCGTACAGAGTACGTGCTAAAAAACGAGCAAGTCAGGGAACTAGAAAATTCATCTCTTTACCTGATAGGGCCACAGAAGGACTGCTTACACATGCTGCACCCAACCTCGCTATCTCAACAGCCTCCAGAATTTCCCGAGTAAGCTGGTCCCTATGACGCTTAACAACCTCACACCGTTGGAAGTCGGGTAGGCAACCACAGTCGCGGCAATGAGTGCCCAGATGACCAGATACGGTTGTGGAGACACTGTAAGCGTGCTCTCTTAACCTGTCATTGAGACAGCGGCCCGTCTGGCCAACGTAGCGCTTGCCACACGTCAGAGGAGAGAATAAACCACCCCCTCAGAACACGAAACGAAGCGATCTCGATGCCTCGTACTGCAAGCCGTGGCCGCCCAACAACTGGTGCACCAGTTGTTAAGGGCTGGAGGACGGACAGGCTGGAGGCCGGGTTTGGGCTATATGGTGACTATGCTTTAATGGGACATGAGATGATGGTTGCGTTCGATGGTAGGTCCCATTCCGTCTCCGCCGCGCGTGTCCGCGGGTCCCCCTTTTATAGCCCCGGTGACGTCACGATGTTGCGTCACCGGCGGGATCCTGGTGATTGGTGGTGGCTGCTGGCTTGGATGAAGATGAGGTACAGCAGCCACTCTCATTGGCCCGGAGGTTTTTGTCGCCGCAGCAGCAGCTTCTCTTGATGTTGGAGAAAGAGGAAGACGAAGACCCGTTGATGATGGTTACTTCAGCTGATGTTCGAAAGCCTTGGTTCCGGGTCTTCGAGAGGGTCTCTGCCGAGCAATGGTGTTGCGGACCGTTCTTCTAAGTGTGCTCTAGATGGAGCACGGCGTTGCCGGGGTGTGGAACGTAACAACTTCCCCGGCGGCAGGGTGGTCTCTTTCAGCAGTGCCAGCTTCCAACTGGCCAATGAAAAGACCTCAGGAACGCCGCGGCTGACGGGCATCCTGAACATACGAAAGAACAGAGACCAAGACAGCAGGGAACACGGGCATGGGCGTACCAACCGGGGAGGGGGGGGGCAAGGGGGCGCTTTCCCCCCAGTTCTCAGAGTGGGGGGGCAAGGCATGTTTGATGCCCCCCCCCCCCTGGTAAAAAGCCGCCACTGGGCAGGGCAAACACTGGCCGGCGGCGCCCAAAGAATACCAAGGGCACCACCCCCGACCCGCGGGGGCCTATTTTTAACGCGCAGGCGATACATAGCCCTAGCAACGGCGCTCACGCCGGATTGGCTGGTTCGTGGAGATAGGAGCTGCCGCCGTCAACATAGGCAGCGGTTACAATGCGAGTTTCTGAAGCGGCAGCGTAACTTGGTGGTAACATGTCACCCTCATACGTATCAGACCCCGGTTCTATCCATGGTGTAGGCTTACTTCTATTTATTTATTTACAGAGTACCTACATCGCCTCGAGGGCATTATTGTAGGAGGGGCAGGAAATAACACACATACATAAAAAACACAAAGTGATCACTTGTCCGCACAGATTAGATATACAGCCGAGAACAAAATACACTGTTGTCCAAGGTGCTCACCACATCATCAGGCAGCAAGTTCCACTCTCTAATTGTCTTTACAAAAAAAGAATGACAGAAGCTGTTAGTTTTATAGGAATATTCAAAAACTTTTCTAGAGTTATCACACCTAGCTGAAACATACGTTGGCCCCAAAAGATACTCATTCTTATTAATACCAGTATTATTATAATAAATGCGATGGAAAAACTTCAATCTTAATTTTTGCCTTCGAATGCTCAAGGGCTCCCATCCCAGCATGGTTTTAACCTCTGTCATACTAGCGTATGGATCGTAGTTGTTACTAACAAATCGCGCTGCTTGATTTTGAAGTTTCTCTAATCTATCGATCAGATACTGCTGGTAGGGATCCCATATAACGCACGCATAATCAAGCATTGACCTTACGTGCAAGAAGTAAAGAGTTTCTTTTACGTCTCGGGACGCGTGTTTGAAATTTCTACGGATAAAAAACAACATTTTACTGGCCTTATTAATTGTGTAGTCAATATGTTTATTCCATTTAAGTGATTGGTGAAAATAAACGCCAAGATATTTACATTCAGAGACATTACTGATTGTCAGGTTTTTGATAGTATAACTTGTAAAAAATTTAGAGACGTTTCTAGCAAAATTAATGAGGTTACATTTTCCAATATTTAGGCTCATGTTCCATTGGTTACACCAGTATGCTACCTTATCTAGATCGCTCTGTAGGATCTCGATGTCTCTCGTCGAATTTATTTCCCTGTAAATAACGCAATCATCAGCAAAAAGTTTTATTGTCGACTGAATATTTTGTACAATGTCGTTAACGTAAATTAAAAACAGTAACGTTCCAAGAACACTACCGTGGGGACCCCTGAAGTCACGGAAACGACTGAGGATTTAGTTCCATTTAAGCAGGGTTGTAAAAGTTACTTCAAAAATGTACCTAAGATACAGTTACAGTTACTCATACGAAAAGGTACCTAAGTACGTACCTAGGTACTGGCTTAAAAAAGTACCCAGGTACAGGTACAGTTACTTTAAAGATACTTTATTTTCCCCGAATTCGTGAATATATATTGGAAGTAAAGCTTTTTATACTAAGGATAAACACAAAAACGAGTTCGATAAAAGTGCTTTATTAGTGTCAATGCGAGAAATAAGAAAAACCGTATTCACATGAGCCGGTGCTGACTTCGAAGCGCCCAGAATACGTCGGCCGCATGAAGAAACGCATGAGTCGAGAGCATATGCACCTAACCTTTGCGACATCAAGCGAGGCTTCAAGCTTCCTCGTTTTTTTTTCTTTTTTCTTCTTTCGCTTGTTTGAAGAAAAATAAGTTTTTTTTTTTTCGGAACTTTCTTAGTTTTGATAACCGCCAAATTTGAGTCCGATTTATTGAGTGGAAACTGTATTATATCCGCTATGTTACATTTCTTTATGGTTGTAATTATAATTCATTTTCTTTTATATTTTCTATTGTATTTATGGCAGAAGAGAGCCACCATCAGGACAAGATACAGGCAACAGAAACGGTGCACATCTTTCAAGTTATCTCTTCTCTTGTATAGCTGTCAGAGGAGCTTCACACACGCAATGAAGTCGATTTCGGCTTGAGATGAAGGAAGCAGGTCGCTATTTTCCCTAAACGTAGTTCCGAAGCGATTCGATAAATTGGTGTCGCTTGAACGGCATCGCTAATCCACCGTTCGCTCAAATGAACACCGCCATTCGCTAAAGCGTCGTTCGATGAAAAATCATGGACGGGGCTTCGTTCGCTAAAACGTCGTTCGATCAAGTCAGTGCCTCCCAGGTCGTACCCAACTCACCGTCTATCACGGCACATGGTAGTGTGTTAATACTTCAAGATTTATGGTTTCTATCGTTTTGATGAAGTGAATAAAAAAGTACCTGTAAAAAGTAACTTCACTTAGTTACAAGTTACTGAAAAATGTACCTAAGACACAGATACAGATACCGAGAAATGAAAGTACCTAGGTTTGTACCTCAGGTACAACAAAAGTACCTAGATACCGATTTCCAGTTACTTGTACCTAGGTACTTTACAACCCTGCATTTAAGACAACACATTGCTCACGGTCACTTAAGTAATTTCGTATACAATTTAGTACCTTACTATTAATATTTATAGAGGCTAGTTTTATCAGTAGAAAGTTGTGTGGTACCGTGTCGAAAGTTTTGCTGAAATCCAGAAAGACTGCGTCTACTTGCGTATTCTTGTCATTTGCTTTTAATAGGTAATGCTGGAACTCTACTAACTGCGTGATGCATAAAAATCCACTCCGAAAGCCATGCTGGGATGGAGTAAAAAAGTTAAAGCTATCAAGATATTTGAACATTGCGCTATATAAAATATGCTCACAAAGCTTAGAGCAAACAGACGTTATTGATATAGGCCTATAATTTTCTACAAGTTTCTTATCTCCGATCTAAAAACAGGAATCACATTCGCCGTTTTCCAATCTATTGGGACTAACCCTGTCTCAAGTATCGTTTTAAATATAATAGACAAGTACTGTGATACAATCTCGGAACACTTAATGAGAATAACAGGTGATATACCATCAGGGCCAGTAGCCTTTGACTGATCTAGGCCGCGCAAAAGAGAGGCAATACCATGAACATCGATATCAATATCCGCCATCATGCCAGTAAAACAACTATTCGGTGACTCAACCACATGTTTTTTCCTTGAACATTTTGTTTTGTTGAGGCATTTGGCGATATTTACGGAATTTCATTCTTTACGATTAATACTGAAAAAAAGAACGAATGGTGTTGACGAAGCATTGCTGAACTAAATCGTATGTGACCCCCTCATCTACTTTACAATGCTTACACACACACACTCTATTTACGGAGATGCATGGGGGACAGCGGGGCTTGGGTTGCCGACTGGACGCCGCAAAGTGGCGTCTAGGGGGAAGGGAGGGGGGGGAGCAAGTGGGTTAATTGTTCTGTAATTAGCAGCCGCACACTGTCACCGCGAAGCGGTGTGAACGCAGGCGCGGGGATGGGTTAACGCGCTTCGAGTGATACACGCGCCGTCCGAATCCGAAATTTAAGTCTCCGCGCGTTGCCGAGCAGCCAATCCAGCGTGGAGTGTCGTTGCTGGGGGTCTATTGCCTGCGCCGTAAAAGGAGCCAGTGACCAAAGCGCCCGGTGCGCATACACTATTGGCCCTCTCCTCCCCCTCCCTCTTTTACAACGCCTACACACACACACGTCGTAAAAGTTAGTGATGGACCGAATCTGCCGAACTTCAAATTCGGCAAAGTTCCCGCACATGCCGAAATTTTTAAGAAAAGTTCGGCAAACATTCGGCGAAACTTTGGCAAATGTCTGCGCGCACGCGCACGAACGCGACGGGGCCATGGCTCGCAAATGGACGCCGCGCAGTCGCGCGGTTACCATCGCCCAGTTTAGTAGAACCAGCAGTTATGGCGAGGTGTGGAGTAGGCGACATGGTACCTGTGCGTTTGTGAGCTTTGCAGTGTGGTTCTCTTAAATATTATCTGCCTCAAGAACAGAAGATCGACCCGTAATTTACGCAGTCCACTGCGTAAGTGACAAATGATGCGGGGAATTCTGGATAACGTGATTTTCCATTTGACCTTTCCATTGATGCAACGAGGTAGTTGAAACATTCACTGACAACTGACAATTACGCTAGTGTGCGTAGCCCACTGCCGTCAAACGGTACCGAGTCACGAGAGCTTGACAGAATGAATAGAATACAGCTGGCATTCTCGTCATATTGTGATAAATGTTTTTTCCCATCTTTTCTTTCCTTTTTACTCACTTTGTGTAGTGTGTATATTCTGTACATTTATTTGCCTGTATTGTTTTTTCATATTGCAGCGGGCTGGGAGCAGACATGTAGAAGCCTACTCAAAAAAACGTAACTAAGTTAAGTTACTGAGTATTAGCCTCAAAAGTAATTTGAGTAGAGTAGAAATTACTCAAGTGAAAAGTAATTGAGTAAATGACAAATCACCGTAAAAAGTAGCGAATTACCTTTGAAGTTACTTTATTTTTCCTATGCTAACAAGGAAGTCCTTTACATTGACATGATTAAAAACAAAAACAGCGCAAAGACGAGGACGAAGTTTATACTATATGCTTTATACTTCGTCCTCGTCTTTGCGCTGTTTTGTTTTTATCATGTCACTTACCAACTAGCCCAAACTTGCACATTAGGTCCTTACATAGGTTTTGATGCGCGTTGGCGAAGTTCTACTAACCGATTATAAAGGAGGTTGCGTTTTCACAAAAATGCTTTATGTAACTGATCTGCTTCTGCATGTCCTAATTGTGGTGTACTTGGTTTTGAGCCAAGGATGTACTGCGGATGTATCATTTCTTGCTTTTGAGGTTTACGCCTGCCTGAGCTTGATTTTGCAGTGTTTGGATTGCTTACGAGTGTTGCGTAGTACGTCTAGAAACGACTTGGGAAGTACAAGTAAAGTAGAGAGGTTATGTACTTCTAAGCTAAAGTAGTAAGTACATTGAGGCTGCAATGTTTTTAAGTAAGTACCTATAAATACAATGTACTTCCAGCTAAAGTAGAAGTACTTTTTAACCCACTCTTTCAGAATGCCGTTTCATTCCCTAGACAACGTTTTTTTTTTTTTTTTTTTTTTTAGCTGACCGGTTTGCATCGTTTTGGGGTAATCGGAGTTGCATCAGTTTTGTTTCGAAAAGAACAACGAAAACAAATATGCATCAGTTTTTTTTTTTTTTTTTGGGGGGGGGGGGAATGGCGGCAATAAATACGTTATAGAGTAATTGCTTTATTCTCGCTGACGAACCATTTAAAACAATCAACTTATAAGGCACTTATTTGTATCGGTTTTATAGCCGCGACATTACTTCACTCAGAGAAATGGCCAGATGACGTCTCGAAAGACAGCACAAGCTCAAACAGGAGCACCAGATGAACTTCAGAGCGGGTGCTGTACTTTGTTACGTTCTTTGAATAAGGACGTAGTATGTGTACCTCCTGTAGTAGGCAAGAATTCCTGCCTTGGGGAGAAGCGGGAACAAGCCGTTTCTTCAAATGTGGTCAAGTCTTCTTGAGCTTCGGGATACAAAGAAACGCCAGTTTTCGGCGCTAATCCGACAGTTACTCGGTCTCTCTTCCGTCGTGCCTGTTCGCTCCCCGCCCTCGTAGCAGTGTTATTGCAGTGGGGGGCTCGGTAAATTTCTTTTTACTATCCAATCACTTTTTTCTTCCCTCCCTTTTCTATTCCACATGTTCCCCATCTGCAAATATCAGCTGATCTTCCAAACATCTTATCTCTCTGTTGATAGGCAAAACAACCAAGCAAAATTCGAAAGTAATTTGTAATTTGAGTAGAAGTCACTCGGAAAAGTAGTTAAAGTAAACCACCCTATTGAAAATTCCATCAAGATACGTAATTTGGGACACTGACTGCCAGTCAGCAGCCCCAGTGGAACGTGCCCTGATGGTCCATCAGATGACGTCCTGACTGCTACTGCCAAGGGAATTTCATCAACAACGGCAGCATTTATATAGAGTAAACCTATACGCACTCCGGAGTGCAGTCCAGACGAAATGGCTATACGCACCTGCATGAATATCGCCAAATGCCTCGACAATACAAAATGTTCAAGAAAGAAAAAAAAAAGCAGGTCCACCGCGGATCGAAACCGCGTACACTTGCGTACAAAGCGGACACCTTAACCCCTATGCTATGCCATCACTTAGGAAACTCGATTTGACCATTCGTTTTATACGAGTTTAGCGTAGTGCGTATGGCCGTTTCCGTCTCGAAGTGCTCTCCGGAGTGCGTATAGCTTTACTCTTAGATAAAGCTCAAATTCCGAGGTGGCAATCTTGGATGGCTATGAAACGGTTCACAAGCCGAGGTGGCCATTTTGCATGGCTCTGAAACGGTTCACAAGTCCTTAAAATGAATGTAATTCATGACATCAAATATCAGGAAAAGTGTGTACCCGACCTTTTTTTTTTCGCGTTTGAAATTTGCGTTTTTCAGGCAAGAGAGACATTCGTTTACAAATGGGACCACATGCACCGTAAGCATGTTCCAAAGAAACACCCTCGATGTCTGAACCTTTCGGGACGACCGCATATACTTTAATTCACAAAACCTATGCGACTCCGTTGAAGCTAGAAAGCAAGCATGCATGCTATGACAGACAGCCTTGGCTTCCACGGACGAACGCGAGCAGCAGACATCTGAGCTACTTTTGCGGATGCTTTTTGTCGGCATTCTTCATGAAACAATGATAATGACGTGCGACACAGCGGTAAGGCCTATAGCCCATGCCAGATAGAAAGGTATAAACTTTCTAGCCCAATTTCTCGGGCCGGTAAGGAGCATTTTAGTATTGCAGCGCGAGATTCCGACAATGAGCGCATCGCTCTAAATAATGCTTCGGCTGCATATTACATAGCATGTTACGCAAATCGCTCGTACATCAATCGCCGTACTTCAGTTCTACTCACCTGCCATGCAGAGTACTTTCGCGTCGTAGAAATATCCTTTTGTTCGGGCGCGCCTCCGGCCCAGTAGACCTGGTACACCTTGTCGTCTTCAACTACACCGCTAAAGTCCCTTACATCGTCGGAACTCACGACAGGCTAAGTCTTGTCGAGTAGAAATTCTACTAAAACATAAGACATTGTAGAGCCCGGGCAGGATCGACAGGTTGGAGTAAGCGGGCAAACAAAACGAGTCGAGAGCGGTCGTTCATGGAAGCTCGGCGAAGCCTCTATGGGCGAAGCGAAAGTTGCGTGTTTGGCGTTTCGGCGGGCTTCTGATCAGGGTTGTCGGTCGGTTGCGTGTCATATTTCTAACATCAGCGGTTTTATGGGCTCACGTCCCGAAATCGTTTTCTCGTGCATAAATTATTTTTCATTTTCATAGATTTGACGAAATAGTGGTTTCCGAACGAACTTTACGTCCTTTGACCGTACGTCTGTGTGCCCGTCAAAGCGTTTTGACGTACAGTCAGAGACAGTCGATGTACAATCAGGATCGCCACCACGAAATCTTGACGGCATTTCGCGGCGGCCGACTGCCACCAGGAAACCATCAGAAAGCCGACAAGCGGAGTTTGACTGGAGTTTGACTGTCGGTCAGAGTAACTTGTTGGCCAATCGAGACATGCTTGACGTACAGTCAGGCACAGTCAGCGGTCCACTAGAAAACATTGACTGTCAAACAGGTGTGACATTGATGGAATTTCATTCGGGTACTAATTACCAAAATAGAAATGTATTTGAAAGTTACTAAGCTGTACCCAGAAAAGTAGTTAAACTACAGTAACTTGAGTAAAGTACGCTGAACTACGCACCAGTCTCGGCTGGCAGGCGCTCTGCGTGAAGGTTTTCACCTATCTGCCTAGCCCGCACACCACTCTCTCCAGTATGTACAAATAAAATTATTATTATTATTATTATTATTATTTTT
>JAZHYW010024826.1:0-10914 GCA_037355805.1 Ixodes ricinus | reverse complement strand
TGCCCCATACCAGGTAGTAATAATTAATTTGCTAACTAAACAAAGCATGAAAAACTTGAGTTTTAGCATTCGCAGGCAATAGAAACGGACAGTGACCGATAATACCAACCACTTTTGTTCGCTAAGTATTATATGTGATGATCACATAGAATGTGATGATCACATAGAATGATCACATTGCATCGCGCTGCGTGTGCTGCTCCCTATCAATTCAAAAGAAGCATAAAAAGCTGTTTGTAGCGTGCGAAGTGGGAATTGTGTATAGCCAGTGGCGTCACAAGGGGGGGGCGGGGGGGGGGAGACCGCCCCGGGTGCAGGGCTCAGGGGGTGTCACGGCGGGCCACGAGAGCGGGGGGGAGTCGCGGCGGGCCACGCTAAGGCCCCTGTATACGGAAAGGTAGCGCAAACCATTGTCTGAAATAGGGAAGAGAAATTTCTCCTCGCCGATGCCCTTTCCCTCTCAAAAGTTCTCTTTCCCCTCGCTTCAATTGGATCTGGCGCGACACGTGACCGTTGTCTTCCCATGATCCCGCGCGATTCTGTCGTCTGCTCGAAACCAGCGCCATCACTGGGCCAGGCGTAGCGGCGGCTCCGTTGTTCGCGGCCCGGCCGTAGGTTTTGTTATATTTTACCACAACCTCGGCGGCAACGCGATGCCATCATGCTGCGCTATAGATTGCACAAACAGCATTGCGACAGGAAATAACCTTTTTTGTCGTCCCAACGGGAAAGGAAAATCCTCAACGGCGAAGACAATGGCTCCGCCGGATCGGTCGGAAAAGTTTCGAGTGCCTCCGAGGGAGACTTTGCGATGTAAGTCATTGTCAATGAATCGTATTACCTGTCTCTTTCGGTCTCGCCGATGAAGATCGCGTAGTACGATCATGAGACGAGACAAACGTGGAACTATATTACCAGCACGAAGGACTTAGACACGTCTTTTCGCGCGTATTTATTCATAGAAACTGACTCGCTCACTCTTAGCTCGCTTGCATTGAGTCGGCCGAGTTGAGAACGATGCGTGAGAGACTAGGGTGCCACTAAAATAAAAAGGGTTGTAGTGTTACCCCGTGCATCTTGCGTCAGTGAAAGGAGAGTCACCAACAATTGAGCACCTCGTGATTTTGTTTGTGCAACATATTTCCGTGATCGGTACTTCACAAATGGCAACTAAAGATATGCGATGCTGCATTTATTTTTCAGGATCACTTCACGAACGATCAGTTTGTGCCAGTGATCTTGGCAAAGACTGGCCTCAAGAAACTCAAGCCATATGCAGATCCTTCCATTTTTTTCACACCGACCTCTTCCGAATGTGCAATATTTTGCCTTGTAGCAATAAATATTTTCATGACTTCATCTTTGTATGTGATTTGTCTTCTGTGATTTATAAAACATCAATTATTGACAATAACAAAATTGCTCTTGTATTCAAAAGGCGTTGCTGAAGGATCCCTCTGTCTTCGTTTTGTAACTCACAAAGTAAGGTACGCCCGTGGGTGTGCGGCAAGGCTTATGCTCTTCGAGAGTGAACTCAAGGGTCTACCTTGCGCGTGAGAACGTCAAAATACTAATATATGTGTAAAATGAGAAACGTGCTGGCAAGGCAACCGAGCACACGCAATTTTTCATTTTAACGGAGGGGATACAAGTGAGTGTATTTGATTATTTGACGGGTAGTTTTATGCACGAGGCGCGTAAACAGCAGACGTCGGATATTCCTCCGCTCGCATGAGCACAGTTGAAGGTAGTATTCGACGCTTATAAAATGTGTATGAAAAGTGTATGAAGTAAACCAAGCTGCTGAATTGACAAAACGATCGGTGATGCTAAACATTACCGAAAAGTCTTGTTTTACACGATGCATAGTGGTGTCATTTATTTGCTTAACTCCAGCGATGCCGATTTTTCAAATGCACTTCGTTCAAGATACTAAAACGTTTTAGTAGAGCGTACGCTAAGGATTGCGAGCCTTGCGGGCGTGTGCCCAATTCATGCTCAAAGCGACGGCACGAGCTCCCGCTAGCAACGCAGTCCTTGGCCACGAAACTCTATTTAGACGCAGGGAGAGGTGCATTTTATCGTGTGCCTGCTCTCAGCTTTTGCTGCAATAAACGGGTAAACGAAATATATTTTAGCAGTGCATGCCGATGTTCCAAAAAACTCAACTGCTTTTTTTATTATTATTCGTTTGCGTTTAGCGAAATTGGAGAAAGCTTGTCTTCACGCCCGAACGATTCCAACTCTGCTCGTGCTACTACATTTGCCGATAGAGACGTCTTCCCGAACTTTATAACTCCAATAAAGGTGCACAAACGCTAGTTTCTTCATGTTAGAAAACAAAACTCTCTTTATATTAGAAAAAAGAAAATCTAGTCCGCTGTATCCAATAACATGAACGGCCAGGCACCCGGTTGTGCCCGGCACACAGGCGCGCGCCGTCGCGCGCGTTGCGGGCCCAGCTCAGACATGGCGGCGGGGGCGTGGCGCGGACATAGGGCGAGGAGGATTGCCGTCGATGGAAAGGAGGAAAACGAGGGGAGAGGAGGAATTGCGCTACCTTTCCGTATACAGGGGCCTTAGGCCACGCGAGAGTGGGGGGGGGGGGGAGTCGCGGCAGGCCACTCGAGGGGTGTCGCGGCGGGCTACCGCCCCGGGTGCCGCTGATCCTCGTGACGCCACTGGGTATAGCATACCGCTATCGTGTAATAAGCAGTAGCATCGGACAGTCCGGTAGATGCGTCAATGATAGACTGAGGGAGCATGCATTATCTGTGAGATCGTCCCCCGCCGGTCATTTGGCGATTCATTGCGACAGGTGTGGGTGCGCCCCTAAGTTTGAAGAAACAACAATAATGATGCGACAAAACAACAAAAGGACGAGGGAAATAACGGAGGCATTTTACATATCACGATGTGGGGAGGGCACGTGTGTCAGTGCCCCCTCTGTGGCGCTCTATCAAAAAGAGATAGGATATCTCGGCCAATGGGAACGTGGTGTGTGGTGACGTGGATGCAGTGGATTGTTCAGTTTTTTGCGCGGCCTTCATGTTTTTCTTATTAAATTTCAGTTGTAAGTCAGCGCCTTGTCTGTGTGTATACCCTTCTACTGGTCCGTCGTTTTGTTTGCGCTGTTTTCTCATTCCAAAAAAGCATAGCAGCGAGACTAGGTTCGAAGACAGGTCGTGGAAATTGCAGCCACGTTCCAGCACACTGGAAAAGGTAAACAACGTGCAAGACGTGTGGAAGTAGATATTGGGCTTCAACCTGCTCAAAGAAATCAGCGTCAAAAGAGCCAACTGGAGTGGTCCGTCCACGTCATGCAAACCCACAAGCTCCATTTCAACATCGTCAGCACCTCTCTCTCATCTGTGCACAATCTCATCCCATCGTCATTAGATGCGCCGGAGCCGCAGGCCTTAATGGTATGGGCTCATTGCCCTTTTGCGGCGCCGCGGTTCTCCTCAACCAAAAAAAAAAAAATAATAATAATAATTATTATTATTATTATTATTATTATTATTATTATTATTATTATTATTATTATTATTATTATTATTATTATTATTTTTCTGATTTTTTACACCACTCTTGAAAACAACATGGTTACTTGTGCACTTTTCATCGATGTCGCCAAAGCTTTTGACACCGTAAATCACGACGTTCTTTTAAGCAAGTTGCAAAGAATCGGCTTCCGGGGGCCATTTTATTCTTTGATTAAAAGCTTCTTATCAAATCGTACCCAGGTTGTTTGTGTTGACAACATTCGTAGTACTTTGGCATTCTTAACATCTGGTGTTTCACAGGGGTCTATCCTGTCGCCTTTATTGTTCAACATATATGTAAATGACACCTCATCTGTTGTTACCACCTGCTTCATACATCAGTATGCAGATGACACCGTCCTATTCTCTCGGCACCTAGATTACCAGCGGGCAATGGAAATGCTTCAGGTGGACGCTGTTAACCTTATGGACTGGTTCTCTACAAACAAGCTTCGAGTTATTACTGCAAAAACGAAACTGATATGTTTTCGTAATCCTTTAAAAAATGTGAATTTGACTTTCCCCTTATATCTTCATACATCTAACTGCACTTGTACCGATTGTACTCCAATACAATATGTTGACTCTATGAAATACTTAGGTGTTCACTTTGATTGTGATTTAGCGTGGGGTACTCATATGTCTCATTTATGTCAACGTCTTCGTACAGTCTGTTGTTTCATGTACAACATTAAAGGGATTTCACCGTTATCCATTAAAGAAAAAACATAATACACGCCTTAGCGTACAGCGTACTGAGGTACGGCATCACCGTATTTTTTAATTGCTCCTCCAATGGCATTCAAGAATCGATCGGATTTTAAAGGGTATTCTCAAAAGCGTTGCCTATCACACGCAATACTCTAGTACTGATAATCTTTTTGAGTCTCTTCAGTTGCTAACCCTTCTCAGCCACATCTTCGAGAAGCACTCTCCTATTCGCTGTGGTGCTGCAGACTTGTACGTAATCCGTTACAAGTAACGGAATTACTTGTAATCCCTTACATTTATCGGTAATTTAGTAACGGAATAATTACATATTTTCTAGAGTAATTTTAAAGTAATTCCCTTACATTTTTTACGTAACGGATTCCTTGTAATCCGTTACATTTTTTTCCGATCCAGCCCCCCCCCCCCCCCTTCTAAAGAGAAGGTCGTTTTCATTTTGGTAAAGTTGAGCGCAGTGACACTCCAAAGGGAGGCTTGGCACTTTTCAGTTCCGCAAAGCCTTTTTTTTGCAACACCAAGCCCCTGAATCTTTTTTTTTAGACCCTCACAACCAAAGTCAAAAGATCCAAATAAACATTTCTACAAAAAAAAAAGGGGTGAGGGAAGTTATATCCGCTTTTTTTAGTGTCTGTTTTTTCTTTGCGATCGAAGGCGGGGAGAGGAAGACACCAAGTGATTGTATGCCTCTTTGAGATGCTCAAGGTGGTAAGTGCACAGACAAGAATTAACAATGTCCTTCTCGGTTATAGTAACTACGACCATTTTCATAATGTCACAACACGAGACAACGCTCCGTCTACCCTAAAATCCGCTAAAAGAGATGTTATAATATGTGAAGGTGTTATTGCCACAAGCATCCTCGTTGGTCGATGCACACTTATCATCTTCTCTTAGAAAACAGGATGTATTTTTTTCTGCTTCTTTCACCTTATTTGACCCTGTTTTAAAAGCTACTTACTTTTTTTTTGTAGTCCAACTTCTAGGGTTGGCCCACTTTATTTGTGAATTTCAGCCAGGTTAGCTGCATCTCAGTTACCCCTTTTGTGAGTCAGCTTTTTGCGAGCACTTCGAAAATGGTAATAGTCTTCTTTTTCTTCTTCCTGTTTTTACCCCAGCAGGACGCATCTTATCTCAAGCAGATATTTTTAAAAATAAAACATAATGGTGGCTGACTTAGACTTAAGATTCAAAGAGTGAAACTCATGAGTGGGGCCATAGCGTCGCTTAGTTTTCTGCCTTTCGCTGCCCGTGGCATCAGCGGACATCTATCTGGAGAATACCGGAGTAAACTGCAGTCGGTCCGTGCTCCGTGCGTTTTTGAACGGCACCAAGAAAGGTACACATGGAAAACGTGCGTTTACATTTCCTTGTTTTAACAAACGTTCCAATTAATTGTTGTTATAAGTGTCGTTTTTTTTTTCTCGATTACTTATATTTAAATATTGGAAACTTTTTCTTATTCACCAACGTCTCAACCGAGGCTCGACCTGTTCAGAACCAAAGGAAGAAGAATATCGAGCCTAACCTTATTTATTATTTAAATATCAGCTTCCTGTTACCAACTTTACTAAAACTCTCGAATAGCAGGCAACGGCTGCAACGACGAAGCTTTGCTCTATCTTCAAGCTAAATAGTACTTCCGTTGCTTCGCTGAAAAAGCTCCATGCAGAGCATGAAGCATTCGTGAGGCACAATATGGCACTCCCATCCAGTGCCTCAGTTCAAAGGGTGTTCAGCGTAGCAGTGAACATATTGAGTAAGAAATAACGCAAAATGTCTGACGAGACTTTCGAGAGTCAGCTGTTGCTTAAAATACTGAAAGTCAATAAATGGAAGAGGTGGCAGCATTAAGATCTTGAATAACCTTCTTCACTTTGTTTCTTAATTGAGGAAAATATTGTTGAAAGTAACGCCACGAAAGTAACGGATTACTTTTGGGGGTAACGGTCGCTTACTTTCATGGGAGAGTAATTGTAATTGTAATAAATTACAATTTAGCCTCGAGTAATTGTAATTGTAATTCCTTACTATTTTTCAGTAACGTGTACAAGTCTGGTGCTGTGCATATACAACGTGCGTGCGTGTGTGCATTTTGTATTTACTTCATTTCTTATATTGTAACTTTTCCACCTTCCAAAGAACTGCACTGTGTTTCCGAAGGAACTGTGACATTTCCGTACTAAAAACGCAGACAAGTGTGCGTGTGTTTTTTTAAATATATATATATATATTTTTTTTTCTTCCACGATTACGATTGCTAACTCTTCTCAGCCACATCTTCGAGAAGCACTTTCCTATTCGCCGTGATGCTATGCTTATGACAACTTGCGTGCGTGTGTGCATTTGGTATTGACTTCATCTTTTTTATTGCAAGTTTTCCACCTTCCAAAGAACTGTACTGTGTCCCCAACGGAACTGTAACATTTTCGTACTCGTGAATTTCTTTATTTTTGTTTATTGAGCTGCTTCTCTTACTCATGCTTGCTTTTTTCTAAGTGTACACTCTGGACCTGGTCTTACAAGCCCTAGCTGGCTTTGACCAGTCCGACATCAACTCTGCGAAATCTGCATTCCTGAATAAAAAATTATTATTATTATTATTATTATTATTATTATTATTATTATTATTATTATTATTATTATTATTATTATTATTATTATATATTATTGTTGTTGTTGTTGTTCAGCAGAACGATCAAGAAGTAAAACTACTGCGATCAGAAGTTGGAGCGCTACAAGCCACAGTGTCCAATCAAGGCGGATTTTTTCAGTCGCGCACCAGTCACCTAGCTGTGTTTGGAGATTTGTGTTTGTCCTTTGTCCCTCTTGTTACCCCTCTCCAGGGTTTATTTTCGTCATTCTTGTCCAGCTCGCTTGCACCTTTGCATTTGATTGCATTATAATACAAACTTCTATGATTGAACAACTACAGACAAACCTGAACTCCACTGAACAATACAGTAGGAGGTGCAACATGGAAATTCATGGCATTCCGATCACAGATGACGAAGATGTGAAGGCAGTTATCGAAGACCTTGCCGAGAGACTGAACATCGGTAGACACCATCCTGCCGAAGTGGTGGCTTGCCACCGCCTGCGCTCGAGGCGCGAGGGGGCGGCCCCCATTTTGGTTCAGTTCTCCTCAACGTCTGTAAAAGAAAAGTGGATGAGTGCTCGGAAGAAGCTGGCCGCGCTTCCTCGGTCCGGAACCCAACAAAAAGTATATTTCAATGACAACCTTACACGAGCAAACAAGGACCTCTTCTGGCAGGCGAGAACTAAGGGCAGGGAAAAATCTTACAAATTTGTTTGGGTGAAAAATGCCACAATCTTCGCGAAAAAGGACGAAAACGCATCACTGGTGAGGATCGCTAGCGCTAGAGACTTGGAAAAAATAGTGTAGAAATGGAAGACACAATATTGAGCGCTGATTTTCCTTCGTTTCTTGACTCCTTTCCACCTAGTGCTAGCGCACTTACCGTTTTACATGTAAATATCAGAAGTATTAGGAAATACTGGAATGAGTTTCAACTAGTTGTGCATGCACTTGAAAATACTGTCGACGTTTTTGTCTTAACAGAGATAAACGTTCGAGACGTTGGAATTTCGCGCGGTCAGTTTTCTTTTCCCGATTTTGAGGCGTTCTTTCTGACGCGTAGTGCATCTAGGGGAGGAGGGATAGCGGTGTATGTTAAAAAATCTTGGTTAGCAGTGGAGTTGGGGGTATCGTTTAACTATGCAGAGTGTCTAGCTTTGAAACTCAGTAAAGGTGATTTTGTTATTTCCTTTTTGGCCTTTTATCGACCCCCATCGGAAAATGTTTCTAACTATTTAGATGAACTCAATATGACTCTAGGAAACATGGTGCCTACGGATAATTTGTGTCTTGTAGGGGATCTGAACATTGATATCTTGAAGCCATCGATATCTGTTGTCTGCAATTACTTAAATATTCTTGCAAGTCATGGTATTGAAAACCTTATTAACATCCCTACCAGAGAAGAATATATGTCTGGCAACCTCGTTATATCATGCATTGATCATATTAACATTAGAAATTCAGGGGTACCTGTAGAGTCAGCCGTTATCGCACAGAAATTAGCGGACCATTATTTCGTGGCCTGTCGAATTAATTTCGCTGTCGCTCCTGAGAAGGTAGAACAACCCAAACAAGTAAACATTGTCGATTCACGTCGTCTTGACAGTCTAATTTCCACTTATGACTGGAATGCATTAATCGAGAACAATGATTATCACGGTGCCTACTTAAATCTTTGTGAAATTCTTTTGAACTTTAGAGATCAAAGCACAAAACATGTTACGATAAGAAAACGGCGGAAAAATCATCCTTGGCTAACGTCAAATGTTCTTTCTGCAATCAAAGAAAAAGATACTTTATGGGCACGATGTCGTCGTTCCCCTGAAAACCAAGAGCTAAGGTTACAGTACCAAAGCCTTAGAAATCGTGTAAATGCCCTTGTACGTTCTAAGAAGCGCCAACACTTTAATGATAAGTTTTTCCGCTCCCGACATGACGTTGCAAAAACTTGGTCCCTGGTTAACGAAGTGAAGGGGTGCTCGTCTAAATCGTCGATCGATGACACGATTAGAAAAAACTTCGGCGCACATGTGTCATCTATAACTGATAAATTTAATCGCTTCTTTGCTTCAGTCTCGGGTGTAGCGCGTGACGAAACCGTGACTCCGACTAATCTAGAGTGTCCTTCTTTACACTCTGCATTTTTACCGAACCTGACAATCGAAGAGCTACGCTTGATTTTGTTTAGCTTTAAACCCAATAAGGCGCCCGGCTCAGATAATATTCGTCTCTGCGACTTACGACGTAATTTTGAAGCGCTGAGCACAGTTTTGTTGTACATCATAAACGGGGTTATAAATTCTAGTATCATTCCCGGTGGCCTGAAAAGTGCCATTGTTCGGCCCCTTTACAAAGGTGGTGCTCGTGATAGCGTTGAAAGTTATAGGCCTATCTCGATTTTACCATGTTTAGCATTAGTACTAGAAAAGCATATTTTGAGAACAATGACCGCGTTTCTTGGAAAGTTTAATATGCTATCGCCGTGTCAGTACGGCTTTGTTGCGGGACGTGGAACAGATTCTTTACTCGAAGAACTCGTGGACACCCTGCATGAAACTTTTGAAAATAACAAATATGCCTGTGCCCTCTTTCTGGATGTATCGAAGGCATTTGACTCCATTAGCCATAAGATACTAATGAAAAAAATATTCGACTATGGTTTCAGGGGACCATTTTTTTCTTTACTCAAAGACTTTTAACGAACCGCACACAGGAAGTTTCAGTGTGTGATTTCAGGAGTGCCAAAGTGCTCTTGAAAGCTGGTGTACCGCAGGGCTCTGTTTTAGCCCCACTTTTGTTTAATTTATATGTCAATGACCTTTCTAAAACTATATCCGGATGCGAAATATATCAGTACGCTGACGATACGCTGCTAGTATCTAGGCATTTAAATCTGAGCAGTGCGACTGCATCATTGCAAGAGAATTCGACTCAAGTTATGGACTGGTTCGAAGCCAATCTTATTAAAATAAATGTTCACAAAACAAAACTTATCTGTTTTAGTAGTCCGTCGAAACGCAAACGCCTTGATATTCCTTTTATATTGCACTCGTCGAAATGCACTCACTGCTCCTGTACGCCTCTTGAATATGTAAACACAACAAAGTACTTAGGCATTTTCTTTGATAGCGATTTATCGTGGAATTCACACCTCAGCTACATAGCCAAAAAGTTAAGGAGTGTATCTTGTATGTTATATACTACAAAAACGTTTTTACCGCTGTCTGTCCGAAAGATGATAGTCAATGCCTTAGCCTACGGCCTGTTACGTTACGGAATTACTATATATGCGAATTGTTCCATGCTCTGGTATCACAAAATAGATAGCATCTTGAAAAGTATTTTAAAAAGCGTAGCGTACACCTCTTTTGATCTGCCAAGTGAAGAGTTGTTTTCTTCGTTGTGTCTCCCGCGTTTTTCAGCACTTTATAAAAGATGTGTAATTGACAAACACTATTGGCACAGCCCTTTCAAAACGCCCCGTGTTCTGCAGCGCAACTTAAGGGAAAGTGAACGATTTTTCATTCCTCGTGTATACACAAAATATGGAAAACGTATGCGCTCTTTCTATGTCCCCGAACTTTTCAATACGTTGTCAGAGTCATTCTTTGAACTCAGGTCAAAGCGTCAGTTGAAAAAACAACTAAAAACAATTTGCTAAATATCCTGCTTCTGAACATGTCCTTTTTGTGCATCTTGTGTTTGTTTTTTTTTGTTTTTTTGCTTTCACATTTCCCAGTTTTTGAATAGAAGATTTTTTTGTGGTCAAAGAGTGTATTCCGTGGCCATCCGTTCTTAATCACCTTTGGGGTATTTATTGTGGTGTATGATTACATGTCAGTAATTTTTTTTTAAAGTTATGTATGCATAGTTCTTGGAATTGTTTTTTTAAGTGTTTTGTTTGTTTGTTTTTTCATCACGTGTCAGAATTTGATTTTCTTCACGCCGCTGCTGGGTCTAGTCCTACAAGCCTCTTTTGGCTTTCGACGGACCCGCATTCTTGTATGTTGTTATGAAATACGTGAAATAAAATTATTATTA